>JAWWEW010000112.1:450364-593669 GCA_035583185.1 Anabacerthia variegaticeps | reverse complement strand
CTACCAAATTAATCTCCACTACTTTTACCAAGCCTCACCAGACAGCACTGGAGTCACATTGTATTTAACAGTTAGACCTAGAAACTTAATATCTTAGCTTAAAAAAATAGTACCAGTTTAGAGATTTTTTAAATTGACAGAAATTAAAATAGAGAGGAAGGTTATCAGCAGTGTTTTGCTTTACATCTCTCAGCGGCAAGGACTTTCAGTTTGGCATGGGCATTCAAATCCTTCTTACAATATAACTCTTTAAGTGCAGTACCACAAGCACATATTGAATAGAAAACAAAACATTTATCCAAAACTGTAGAAAATTCCAAGGTTTAAACACAAATTGGTGATATCTACTTTCTATCTCCCTCCAGAAAGACTCACAAGTAAATTAAATTTGAACTAAATGTAAAAACAGTGCTTGATCAGGAGAAAATTACAAAGAATTTTGAAGTCAGTGCTGTGTTGTCCATTTTCTCATTAATCTATTTGTTTCTGATAGAATGAAGTTAGGCAAAAAAGAAAAGAATTCAGGGGCAGACAGAGTCTGAGTACAAGCATGGAGGTTGGGTTGAGAGAGAAAGTGGAATAACTGGAGCAGCTTATCTTAATGAGAAATATAAAGGAAATGAAAACTGCATATGAATAAACTGTAACAGCTTAGCAACTGCAAGATAACACAGGTAAATGTGGGAGAATTTACTGTTGTAAGATCTCACCAAAGGTAGGATTCTGAAAAAGTTGAATCTGTTCTTTTATCTAGACTTAAATATTAATCAGCTGACCTGAAGAGCAAAAAGCTATCCCTGGAAGCAGCTTTCATTATATTTTTTCTTTCCCTTCCTCCCTATCTTTTGAGAAGACAGCAGCTTTTTGTCCATAGAGTAAGTGGGACAGTGACCCTAACTCAGTTCAGGCTGTTAATGCTTTTCCTTTAACTTCATCCTTTCATTCATTCATTCATCCCAGCACATTGCAAATATCTCGCCTGAACTAGTCCTTGCATCCTCCAAAACATCCCAATTTTAATCTGGGAGCAGAAACAGATCTAGTCTAGTGACAGAGTAGCTGAAAAAGTTTTTAATGCTCAGATATCTGAGGCAGAGCTTCTGTAACTCATTTATCAAAGGGAGAAGCCAACGCACAGAAATGAAGCAGGCAGAGGGCAGCAACACTAAAAGGAAAGGGAGAGATGAACATCTTGTGCAGATAAGCTCTGCACATCTACATATTAAGCACTGTTGCCACATTTTGTAGCACCTGTGCTTGGCCCAGAAACATACTTTTTTGAATTCCTTAATCTGCTCTCTGCCATTCCCAGTGAAGCTGGAGCACAAACACTGGCAGCATTTTACAGGACTGAGGTGTTTGAGTGCCTATTGTTTTTCCTGCACTTGTGAAAACCTCCATATAGAGGACATTTTGTTGGCTTGGAGTAGGACATGACCACCACCCAAACACACTCTTACCATTAATATTCCAAGAGAAACTCTATATCAGAGACTCAAATGGTTTCAGAGTAGCAGGAGCAATATGAAAATAGCTATTGACATGGAATATGCCATTGCAGTGGGCAGTTCCCATTGATTGTCCTTGGAGCTGGGAATGTTACTGCAGATATTGGGCAGCTTCACCTGCCACAACTGCTCTTATTCCTCTGCAGGGCTGATGTCAACATGACAGACAATTTCCTGTGGACTCCTCTGCATCACGCCTGCTCTAATGGGCATCTGGATATTGCTGAGCTGCTGGTGAAGGCTGGAGCAGCAGTGGATGCCCTTGGAATAGGCAATGCCACCCCACTAATGAGAGCCATTGAGGCCTGCAGGCTGGACATTGTCTATTTTTTAATCACTGCGGGTGCCGACATCCAAATTACAAACATCAACGGTAAATACCAATGTCTCAAAAAAAGGCTGCTTCTTTATTAAAAACACTAAGTTCTTGGAACACTTTGAAAAGCATTCTGAATTTAGGATTGCTATCAGGATCGGGATGAAGGTAACAGGCTCAATTAGTTTCGTACAGTGTGGAATCGCTGTTGCAAATAGTCAGCTTTCCTGGGTTTTATGCATCTAGGAAATATAGTAACATCATTAATTACACAATTAAGGAGGGTGTTGCTCTTCACAAGATACATACAGAGTTATAAGTAGCTTTAATGAAAACATTCTATCTAGTTATTATTATTATTATTTGAGGGAAAATTAGATTTCAGTTGTGGCCGGAGTATACTCTGCCACCCATTTAAGTGATTTATTTTTAGGCACAGGCAGCCCTGTTTAAAAGAATCCCTTGCTGCTCTGCATAAATATTACTCCCTGAGAAAAACAAATCTGAACTGATACTGAAGTGTAATCTCCTCACAGCAGATCCCTTATTCAGTGTCATTTCCCCTGTTTCTGCAGTAATTTAAAGTTAACATGCATCACATTTTCAGTTCTTGCTCTAACTTAGGAAGAAACGTTGCCACAAAATGAGACTTTCCATGCCAAAATGCCCAGCAGGTAAAACCCTGCTTGTAGAAGGGATGTGTGTTCCCTGTTTCTGGTACCATGTGGAGTTCTGATTCACACAGTGGTTCAGTCTTACAGACAATTTACAGCTACAGAGACTCATAGATCCAGGAGAGATTTTTTTCCTTTATTAAACACTGAAGGTGTTCAGCCCCATTTAAACTATGGGGCTTTCCCTTGCCAGCTACCAGAAGAAGAAGATAGCTACAATAATTTGGTCTGCGTTCCTAACCTGGTACTGTCCCTGCCATTTCCTAGTGCTAAATGCTCTCAGAGATCAAAATGACAACCTGCAGGACTGGTATATTAAGCTACAAATGTCAGGACATTAAGAACAAAGCAAACACTCCATGATTTCCCACAACACTGGGTTTCAAGGCTCATTTCTGCAAGTCCTTTCTGCAAGCAGTGCTGATGACTGCTGGTTCTCACACCAATGTCAGGCATGCTGCTGGCACATGGAATTGTTCATAAAATAGTGCCCAAATTAAATTCAGTTTACTATACTGACATTATAAAACTGCAGTAACAAGTGCCAAAGTTAATTTTCATGGTTCATATGGGTATTTATGTTTTTAAATACAGGAAAGAACGCTCTTGATATTGCTAAAGTATTTCAAAATGCCAGAATAATTGATCTGCTCCAAAATGTTCTGGATAATTTGCCAGAACCAGAAGAAGATACTAAGACAGCAAAGGGTGGGAAGCCAAAGTCATCAGAGTCACAGAGACCTGAGAAAAAAGAGGTATGAGAGATGGTAACAAAGGACTGATTTGCTAATAGTTAGTAGAGTGCTTCTTTCTTTCCTTTCCTTGCCACCCCTTTCTCTCTTAAGCTATAAATTGTGCAGCTTTGTTGAAATGAGTATTTTTAGACACCAGTGCTTGTTCTTATCAGGTGATATCAGGCTTTCTGACATCCCATTGCCCATCTTGTCCCCTATCCTTCTTCAACTGTTGACATGAGTCCTGTTTCTCAAATCCCACAGGGACATTTGCCTGTTGTGTTTCTGAATGTTTTTCCTGCACCCCTAGGGAGCCCTGAGTACCTCAGCATTGCCCTCGTTCCCAAGCTGGCATCCATTACCACACCCTGGGTCTCTTACAGTGGATGAGACCTTCCTGATTTACCAGTGGTACTTGTTGGTCAGACCCAGGGTGCTGTCTGGGGAGAAGATGTATCTGCATGGCTGGAAGTATCCTTCAGCAGTCCTGGCCTGGACAGAGTAATGAATGTGTCCCAGCAGCAAAATGTTGTGTCCCCCCTTTCAGAATGTTTTGAATGCCAGGGACAGCACAGGACCTTCACAGGCAGGAGGATGACCTTAGGGGCTTGTGTATTTATCACCTGGCAGATGATGGCATCACCGAGGCGACTGTCTTGTGAGTCATAAAGAGTAGTTAATGGCTTAGTGCCCAAGGAGGAGAGGAATCCTTTACCTTTCTAAAGGTTTGCCCTTGCAATTTTTGGTTTTAAAAATAATATCAGCTTCAAGAAAAACAGATTCTGAATGGATTAAGAGAAGTACACCCACAGTAAGGAGATTGCAGAAGAGCATCAGAAGATGCAGGATGTGTGTCTTGCTTCTGAGCATGATGTATTGGTATAGCAGATAACTTCTTCTCTTCCAGTCTCCAGAGGTGTCTCAGCCAGCTGTAGAAAAACCCATTCCTGAAAAGACACCGCAGTCTCGTAAGGCCAATACTCTCAAGTCTTTGATAACAAAAGAGAGAGACAAAGAGGACATCTCCTTCAGACCCAGAAAAGTACGTACAGTAGCAAAACGCAAGGGCAGTTTCATGTTAATTTAAAGGTAGATCTTGCTGAGATCAAAATCTAGAACAATCAATGACTTCACAATGAAATGACTTCACGATTCAACTCTCTTAGAGATGATGTGCCACAGGCTGAAGAGGTGGCCACAAAAGGTAAACTGAAGTGTTCATGGGTATGTATTACATAAATACACATATATTTACATAAATTATTGCAGAAATCAAGCTTTTACCAGATTTTATAAAGGGGTAAAGTAGACCCACAGTAAAATAAAAATGCAACTACATTCATGGTATGGATTTTTACAGTCCTACGTTTAAAGGATAGGAGTCTGTGCATAGGATGAGCATCAGCTTCTAAGTTGCCTTCTTGATTAGTTATTACATGATGACTTATGTCAGTGACTGTTACTGACATGAATGGATCACAGTATGCTAAATATTTACTTCCTAGACCTAGAACACTGGAAATACAATTCCTCTGTCAGGGACTTCTTAAAACTCACAAATAACTGAGAAAAAGATGATCACAGTGAGGTAATTTTTTAATATTTTTTTTTCCCCTTAAAAAGGAAAAGAAAACCACTGCTGGCTGAGGAGTTGCATTTGGAGTTTATTGTTTCCCTAACCCTGATTTGTGCTAGTTTCTGTAATGGTCTCAGGGAACTGGGGCTACATTTCTGGTGACTCTACAGCTAATTACTATTTTTCACTCTGAGGATCGTAAGCCCGAGTCAGTAATTTTAAATAATTACCTTAAGATCTTTCCCACATTATCTGTAATCTGAGCCCAAGGCATGTTATAGATTGGAAATGACAACAAGAGAATGCCCTGCTTATATATACACAAACTGTTGTTGCAACTGCTGGGAGGCCACACCAGCTCTCTTCTATGTCTCAGAGTGGAAAGGAGTGCTAGAACAAGGCTCAATTTGGCTAACAGTACCTTCTTAATTTTCTGTTGCAGAAGTCACATCCTAGTTCACTACAAATATCTTTATTTTGTAGATATGGAGCCCTGATGCTGCAATAATGGAGCTTATAAGAAAGCAAGAATTCCTTCATGAACGTGATACTCTTTGTGGTCACTCAGGAAGATTTACAACCCTCTTTAACAGAAAATTTAAGGATTAAACCCACCAGCTGGAAGAAGCTACTTCAGTGTGCATTTTGAGGAGACAAAGATCTAAAAGGCTACTCCTCTGAAGGGAGGGAATCATGCAGTGCTCAGTAAATATGTCTCAGTTGTGATACAAGAAAATCATATCAAGGTTTTCCTCTATAGATTATATTGCTTACACACGGTCTTTTGTTAAGAGCTTAGTCTGCAAAAAGGTTTATCCTCATGTGATTCCAAGTCTTGGAGCTGGCTAAGCATACTACATGGAATAACTGCTGTTGTGACACACACAACAATGTCCTTTGTCAAGGTGTGGCTTTATAAGGATGTTTTTTATCCCAACATAAAACTTCTTCCTGGAAGATATGTTACCCTTTAAATATATAGATATGAATATAGCATTCAGTAATTACCTAAGACAGGTAATTGGTTGTCTGCAGAGGCAATGGCAAGTTCAGAATTTACAAGCAGAACTACCACTGTCTGCGTCACACTGCATTGCAGAGATTCCTTTTTAATTCCAGCTGCACATCCAAATGGGATATTTATGAGCTAACCAAGGCAAATGCAAAGCAAGTAGCCATATATAGAGAGATGCTAGTTTCAAATACCACTACTGAACATAGTATTTGTATGAAGGTGGTCATGCATGAGTAGTTTATGACAAGTTGCTTACAGAGAGAAAACATCCTGCTATGCGTAGCATTTTAATAGTTCAGTATAAAGACTTGACAGGCAACTGAGATACCATTTTAAGTTTCAGCTGTCTTGGAACTCTTAATATCAGTGTATGACTTTTGTCTGTCATGATAAAACTTCTCCTGGCTGCGGATGACTGTAAATAACCAAAACAGTAGTGCTAAAGTTAAATCATAGGAGGCAGTGTGAGCCCATGAACAATTGCAAATAAAACTGCATCTCTGAAAGAAGAGGCAAAGGGGCAATTTGCTGAGGAGTAGCCATCAAAATACAATCAAGCAGCACAGTCAGAAATTATAACTCGTCCTGTAGAGTAGAACTGTATTTCTGGCAAAGTTCTGTCATGGGAATTATCTAGGATAGTTCACAGCCTTCACATCTCTTCCTGGTTGTTAGTATGAGGTCAAGCAGCACAGCATTCCTTTGTGGGATCCTCCACTACCTGTGTCAGGAAATGGTCATCAGTGCTTTCCAGAAACCTGCTGGACTGACTGTGCTTAGCTGTGTTACCTCTCCAGCAGCTCTCAGGGTAGTTAAAAGTCCCCCACAAGAACCAGGGCCTTTGACTTTGAGGCTGATTTGATCTGCCTGTAGAGTTACAGAATTGTTGGGGTTGGAAGGGTGATGCAGATCATCCACTCCAACCCCAAGGAGGTCTCACCTTCCTCCTCCTCCTGGTGGCTGTGACATCACAGTGGTGCTGGGGTTGGTGGGGTGTGTCCTGCACTGTGACATCACAGTGGTGCTGGGGTTGGTGGGGTGTGTCCTGCACTGTGACATCACAGTGGTGCTGGGCACCCACCACAGGAGGACCAGGGAATAGGACAATTTGCTTGGCCTGAAGGAGACAGAGCCACCCACAGCTCCCATTGCGATCAGGGTACCATGGGACAGTATCACAGAGAGAGCAGCACTGCAGGCCCACAGCCCCACAGGCAGGGGCAGTGCTTGAGCAAGTGACACTGCAGCTGCCGCCCGGCCCTGCAGGGACAAGGGCACAGCAGGGCACCCTGGGGCTGTGCAGTGCAGCCAGGACACAGGTGTGAAGCTCGGCAGGTCAGGGAATGCCATGTCAGAGTCCCCAAGCTCCGTGAGGCAGAGGCAGACAGGTCAGCATCTTCTCCCCCTCCTTGCCTGCCTGGTGGGACTGTGGGCTCAGACAGGGCTCTCCTCACAGGGCAGGTGGCAGCTGCCACCACCGGCTACAATGGGCGCCAGCTCTCAGCCGACCCTGCGCTGCTCAGGAAAGCCAAGCGGCGTGTGGAGAAGGCCATTAAGGTGAGGGGCCTGATTTCACCCCCCAAAATTCCACAGCACATTTCAGCATTTCTGGCTCAGGAGAGCTGAGCTGGAGGGGCCGGGGGGGTGGATCGAGCTGTCTGGTCTCTGCGCAGGAGAAGAAGATCTTTGCAGTGCAGGGCCCCTACCCCATCATCCGCAGCCTGCTCCGGGCCCGGGGCTGGGTGGAGAGGAAGCTCCCCCGCAATGACAGATGGATGAAGCAGCAGCTTGGTGGCCAGAAGAAAGAGAGGCTGGGTACAGAGCCAAGTGATGATGGTGATGAGCAGGGGCAGGCAGTGCTGAACCCACATGGTGGGGCACAGCCTTCCCTGGGGACCACAGAGCCCCTGCACTACCCATCACCATGTGAGGAGGAGGAGGAGGAGGAGGAGGAGGAGGAGGAAAAGGAAGATGAAGAGGAAGGCAGTGAGAATTCTGATGACATCCATGACCTCATGGTTAGCTGATAGAGCCGGAGCTGAACTCAGCCCCCCACACCCTTCCTCTGGGATGCCGAGGGCACAGCCTGGGGCAAAGGATGAGGGTGGGATGGGGGCTCCTTGTCTCAACCTGGCCCACTCCCTTCCACAGTCCCACCTGGTACGGGACCAGGTGCCAAACTTCCTCTGGACCATCCGCCTTAGCACCATTGACCAGGAGCTGCTGCAGAAGATTGAGGTGGTGAACCGCTATCACTGGGTGCACGCCCTCAGCACCAAGGTGGGAGCCTGGAGGCCTTGCAGAGGGGCAACACAAGGGATGGGAGCGTCCAGCAAGCATTGACAACCTTCTCTAAACAGGAAGGGCTGTGCCTAAGCCTCCAAAACCTGCCCTGGATTGAGCAAGCCAACCCCGACACCTTTTTCCCCCGGTGCTACCGGCTGGGAACCATAGAGGAGTGGGAAGCCTTCACTGGTGAGCTTGGGGCAGTTTCCCTCCTGTTCCCCCTCATGCTCCCAGTCTTCCCATGTCCTGTGCAGGACTGGTTGGGAATGATGCCTTTCTCTTGCAGAGGATTTCCGCCTGACAGCAGCTCGCAGCCTGCTCAAACTGGCCCTGGAGAAGGCTGGGGACAAGCTGGTGGGGACCGAGCAGTGTCCAAAATCCGACAAGGGGCCAGGTGAATGCATAGAGCTGGGAAGGGGGAAGACAGGGAGTCCAGGGCGAGGGATAAGTCTGGCAGCTGAGCTGTTCCTGGCTGTGGCTTAGGATCCCCCACATCCTCCTCATGGTTATAGCCCACTGCCCCATCCCTGTGTACCCAAAGCCACCCGTCCCACAGGGAGGCTCTGTGCTTTGCCCCAAGGCTGGCACAGGAGCCCGTGCCATTCACAGAAGGGCCAGAGTACCCCCTCTCCTCTTCCCCTCGGCTGGTGGAGAAGGCTCTGGAGGTCTGCGAGCAGCACCTGGGTGTTCTGGGGCACCAGGACATCGACAGGAAGACCCCGTCACCCTGCAGGACGTGCATCGACTGGGACTGCTTCCTGCAGGATTACTACCGTGTGGCACAGTGAGTACTGAGTGGGACAGGGGGCAGGGGGACACTGTGGTGGGGCCATGCTGAGCCCCCCATGTCCCCCCACAGTGAGGGGGCCGGGCTGGCACTGAGTGGGGCACAGCGGGAGCGGTGCCAGCACCTGCTGCGGCGCCTGGCGGAGCAGCTGCCACAGTTCAGCATAGAGGGCGATCTCAATGTCTGGATCCTCAAGCCCAGCGCCAAATCCCGAGGCAGGGGTAAGGCAGTGGGAAGCACGGGGCACACGCAGGCTCTCCACTGAGGAGAGGCCTCACCACCACCGTGTTCCCCAGGCATTGTCTGCACGACGCGGCTGGAGGAGGTGCTGCAGCTGGCGCGGGGCTGCACAACCCCATCAGTGCGGGCGTGCGAGTGGGTGGTGCAGAAGTACGTGGAGCAGCCGCTGACAATCTTCGACACCAAATTTGACATCCGGCAGTGGTTCCTGGTGACTGATGGAAATCCACTGACTGTCTGGTTCTACCAAGACTGCTACCTGCGCTTCTGCTCCCAGCCCTTCTCCCTGCACCACCTGGAGCAGTGAGTAACCCCCACCCCAGCTCCCCACACCTCACCACCCTGTCACTCCACTAACCCAGCCCTGCTCTCCCCGCCCCAGTTCCAGGCACCTCTGCAATGTCTCCATCCAGAAGCAGTACAAGACATCATCACACCAGGACCCCCGTGTGCCCCCCCACAGGGTCTGGTCCAGCAAGCAGTTCCAGGGATACCTGGCACAGCTGGGGCGCGGGGATGCCTGGCACCAGGTGATGGTGCCTGGCATGAAGGCAGCAATCCTGAACTCCCTGCGCTGCGCTCAGGACCGCATGAGCTTCCGCAAGGGCAGCTTTGAGCTCTTTGGGGCTGATTTTCTCGTCGGGAAGGACTGCCAGCCCTGGCTGCTGGAGATCAACTCATGCCCCACCATGAGCCCCTCCTCGGCCGTGACCCGACGGCTCTGCGCCAATGTGCAGCGGGACACCCTGCGCCTTGTGCTCGACCGCAAGTACAACCCCAGCTGTTCCACTGGAGCCTTTGAGCTCATCTACAAGGAGGTAGGCCGGGGGGGCTGAGGGGGCAGGCAGCCCCAGGCACCCAAAGCCCCCACTCCCTGCTGTGTCTCCCTGCAGGCAGCTGTGCCCCCGCGTCTGACTGTGGGGATTAATCTGATGGTCCAAGGCTGTTCCCTGAAGAAGCCCCGACCAGCAAAGCACCGATCACAGGACAAGCACCCCTCCACTACGCCCAGTGTCTCCCAGCAACCTGCGGCCCCAGGGGACAGAACCACCCAGTCACCCTGGCCCAGCGCAGCACAGGGGAAGCTGCCTCCTCTAGGGCAACAGAGCAGCTGCTGTCCCCCCAGCCCTGGACCTCCGGCAACATCACAGCCCCTGGAATGCTCTGCTGTGAGCCAGGAGCTGCCATGGCTGCTTCACCTCGTTGCGCAGCCCCAGGATGCTCAGCCCCAGGCAGTTCTGCCCCCAATCAATAGCCATCCCCTGGATAGGGTGCCTGTGCCACTGTCCCAGGGAGACTCCAGCAGCCCTTGGCAAACCCTGGGCTGTTCTACGGGGAGCCAGGGGCTCCCAGGGCTCAGTCACCCGCTTGGTCAACCCCAGGCAGCTCTGCCTCCAATCAATAGCAATCTCCTGGATAGGGTGCCTCTACCACCACACCAGGCAGCCCCAGGCTGCTCTGCTGGGATCCAGGAGCTGCCTTGGCGCCTTCACCTGGTTGGGCAGCCCCCAGATGCTCAACCCCAGGGAACTCTGCCCCCAATCAAGGGCTGTCCCCTGGCTAAGGTGCCTGTGCCACCACCCCAGGAAACACCCAGGAGCCCCTGGCGACCCCCAGGCTGTGCTCCCTCCTTCCCTCCTGCCAGGCCACTGCACCCACCTCTGCTGGAACAGAGCACCAGAACCCCCAGGCCCTGCCTGGGGCAGAAGAAGCGCACATCAGCTCGCAACAGAACACAGAAGACCTGGGACACAGAGACACCCGCCACGAGGGGACAGCACCCTGCCCGTCCTTGATGGGGACGCATGGCAGCACCCGGTTCCCTCCCACCCGAATAAGACCCCCTTGCTGCATCATGGTACCCGCCTCAACCATCACAATATGCCTTAATACACTGCTGCAATAAGGAGCCTGCCATGGACCTTCTGTGTGCGGGTGGTGTGGGCACAGCCGGGACTGCCCCAAGGATGGGGCTATGGGCAGGAACAGGGGATGCCAGAGCAGCTCCTCTGCCAGAGGCAAAGAATAGGCAGGACCCTGTGGCTCCCCAATGCTTGTGCCAACCAGCCTGTACCTGCTCCTGATCCCTGAGGCCTCTCTAGGCTGGGTGGTCATGACTGTTGCATGATTTGTGTGTGATGGACGCACGTCAGTTGTGTGATCAGCATGTGCCAGATGCATGATACATCACCTGAAGAAAAGCTCTTGCGTTTCTGGCAGAGGTCTGTTGTGGAGATTAGCTGGGAGAGTTCTCTGCTCTTAGAGCCAGTTCCTCAGCTCCCTTTTCCTCACCTGGGAATTCCTGCTGCATTAAGATACAGACCGTTTGCTGCTGGCTGTGTTCATCAGGGCAACTGTGAGCAAGGTGAAGAGAACTGGAATGCATAGAGAATAGGCCAGCAGCAGGGGCTGCCTCCCAGATAGTTTGGATCACATTGTACACATAGGCTTGTTGGTGAGTAGCCTCTGAAAAGGTTGCTTGGAAAAACAAGTGCCAAGAGGGAGCCGTTTTCTGTTCGCATATGAAATCCTTACAAGCATCATCCTTGTGCTTTTTCATCCCAGCCATAAATGGCTGCAGACTCTCCCAGTTGTTCCACAAAAAGAAAGGGAGAAGAGCTGACTTTAGCAGTGTTTTGGTATCCACCACTCAATCCAAAAATCCAGTGCTTGTAAAACATTTTTGCATGACTAGTCAACTCATCCAAGTGCCAGTGGCCCAGAGGCAGAATTAGGGCAAACTGAGGGGCTTGTCTGGAGTCAAGAAGCATCTTTCAAGAGTGTCCTCAGGGGTGGCAATGAGGATGTGTTTCAAGACTCTTCCTTGTACATCAGAAGGGGAGTAGGAGTCTGTTGCATGAAGCAACAATAGCAGCAAAGGAAAATTTTAGGAACGTGAAAGCAGATGTTAAGAGAGTCAAGGGATAAAGCTCCAGAACTTAAAACTGATGCCAGCAGAAGGAAGGATATTGAATAAAAGCTGGAAGCAAGCTGTGAGAGAGGAAAAGAGACTGTGCTAATGGACTGGTTATGGAAAAGCTGAGTGATCATTTGGTGGATGGTTTTAAAGGGTACCAAGGGATAGTCAGAGACAGACTGTGGTAATAGAGAGCAAAACCCCACTCTCCTGAGTGAGATATCCTTCTGGGAAGCTGAATCAGTTGTGTGTCAGAAAACATACTGAGAACAAGGAAATTTGCAGGTAGGAGTTCAAACAGATTATGACTGTGACTCAATCTCTTGGGATGGGTAGCACAAGTGAAAAATAAATCAAAGGGAGAAACCAGAGCAGAAAAGTTAAGCAGATGAAGAGCAGCAATGCTGAAAGGGAAAGGAAAGATGAACTCTGCACATGTACACAACCTAAGGCCAGAGGCGCGGTATGCTGGTTTTGGTTCACAATCAGGCTGTAATCTAACCTTAGTCACCCCTTGTCATTTGCCTTTGAAGTGCAAGACACTTGTGAAGCTTTCAAGTATTGTTTCAAACTAACACAAGTACCTCAGGCTGGCTGCTCGTGCCACCCCTTAGTGCTTCAGTACCTCTCCACTGCAGAACCCAGGCAATTACAGTGCTCATCCCCACAATTCCCTGCATGTGCTATTCTAAGTTTACTTGCAAAGCACATGAAATTAGTCAGGGCTGGGAAGTGCTGTTGTAGATACTATTGGCACACATTTATCTGCTCAACACTCAATTCTTCAGCACTGGAGCATGTTTCAAAGGTTCCTCACTACATAGGAAGCCCCAGTGCTGAATAAAAGACTCTTAAATTCATCAGATACTACAGGGCAGGACTGTAGCTGTGCACCAAAAGATATTAGATGAGCAAGATAACAATGAATGATCAACTGTTTCAGGCCTGTCTTGTACTGGTTTTGTTTTTTTAAAGAAACCATGCCTTCACCACTGTGCTCCTGTTGGAGCTCCTGCTGGATTCATACACACCTAATTCCCCGTTTTCTCCATGGTCCCACCCCAGCAGCACTCACATATCTACCCAAAATGCAAACATGCACAATGAGGCCCTTTGTGCCCTTTTGTTCCCAAGACTTTTCTAAGCCACTCTGGAGATTCCCCAGCTTGCCTCTACTACTAGTGTTCAAGGAGAAAGACATGATCAGTTATGTCATGCTAAGCCAACAGTACTTCAAATCATCACTGATAGGACAACAGCTTAGATAAAGGGCACAAAACAACATACATATGACAAAAATTCCTCTCACCTCTGTACTAAGACTGTCTTAGAGGCTTCCTACATCCAGTGTGTGTATTTTTTCCCAATTTACCATATATTTCATTAAATACATATTTATGACTGAAATATAAGAACACACTTTTTTTCCTCCCTGTGTTATACACTCTTACGATTCAATTGTTTTGTTTGGTTGTTTTTTTTTCTTGCAGGCAAGTTGCAACACAAATATTTTTCTATTTCTAGCAGTCTGTGCTCATATGCTAATGCAAAACAGACACTACAAAGTTAAATTCTTGCGTTACTGTAAGTACAGTGGAGGTAATAAATACAGTTATAGCTTAGGACCTCTCAATGGCTCCTGAATAGTCCAGCTTATCAATTGCTTGAGACTGAACCCCAGGAAATTTAATTTAGCTTTACTACTGCCACAAATCCCTTGCCATGGCTACAAGGAACATTTCATTTGTAATAACAAATCAGGGAAGAGTTTTAGCACGAGGAATTGTATGTGCTTTAAAGGGCTGGAGGATTTCCTCATTCCCAAGTAAGGGCTTCACTTTCTACCCCCTACATGAATTTGACTAGGGCAAGGCTAAATCATGTAAGCCTTGGAGATGCCCTGGAAAAAAAAAAAAAAGTGAAATAAAATAACAAAGTATTTGCTGAGTGTGATCTCACAGAAAGGATGAGGTGAGTAAATCCTCTCCTACTACCAGCAGTGTCTGTACAACCCAACAGCTCTTCTCCTCTATCACAGGGCTTACAAACCAGCTCCTACCTGGTGACTGAGGAGGACAAAAAAAGCCTGGCACATCACAGGGAATTGCTGTTGGGCTGTACAACCATCACAGAGGGACCAACAGAAACATTCACATGAGCCAGAAGTAGCTTCAAACTGCCTATTAATTCTGGATGCCTGTCAGCAGTTATTATCTGATGGGCCAGAGCGACCTGGCATCTACTATGGAGGAAAAGAAGAAATCAAATATAACCATTACTTAAAAGAAATAGCTAAAGAATTATTTCATCATGACTTTCATCCCCCTGTGCCTTTTAACCCAAGCCCTTCACAATCCTGGTTCCTCTGGCAGCACTCCCCTCCCAACTTGCTAGAGCTGCTTGACCCTGTTCTTCCCACAGCATTTTCTCCTGTCCCAGCTGAGGGGCCCTCTCTCCCATTTGAACTGGCTGTGAATTGCCTAGAGCTGGGAGGTATCCTTTCCCAGCCTGCTCCTTCAATGGTTTCTTGTCATCACTGTGTGACTCTGAGAGCTCTCCTGCGTGAAGAGATTTTAATTTATCAGTAAAGAAGGAATATCCACCTTCTGACAGCCAAGCCTCTGTGTACTGACAGGCACCATCCACATTTGAAGTGCTGATTTGCATCTTTTTATAAATGAATTTGCTGAGGCCAGGCTCCTCACCTCATGCAGTGTGCTTTCAGTGTGGGAGGGAGCTTTTCCTGAATATAAAAATTATTCAGCGAAAATGGATTTCAGAGATGCATGTTGCTTTGCTTACAAAAACCAATTTTAAAGTGAGCCTTGAGCAGTCACAGCAAGATCTGCTGGGGGAACAGTAAAAAAATGTTGAAATATGGTTCTTTAAAATAAGATTTTGATGGGGTTTCTGATCAAAACTTTAAAGCTGACCATTTTCCTTCAAGCTTCTGATAGGATCATAAATTAAAAAAAAAAATAAAAGCTCCTTAATGTCTCTGTTCTAACAGAGTTAAGAATTACTATCAATAGTTTTCACTAAAATTAATAACATGGGCTTTGGACAGTTCTGTTTACTTGACTCTGTTTGCATGCTTACCCAGTCAGGGAAGACAAACAATTGCTCACGACATGTCTGACCCATCACCATGAGCACCTGAGCTGCAGGGCTGAATGTTAACTACTGCCTGTTTACAGGCAGTGCTTGCAGCAGTCTCAGGGGCTTGGGAGAGGTGGGATCACTCCAAGGGATGACTGAGCCCTCAGCAGAAGGCTGGGTTTGTGTGCAATGTCACAGCGATGGGCTCTTTTTGGTTTGGTCCTGGTGCTGACTGAGGAGCCTTGGTGTGCCACTACACACGTGCTGGAAGAGAGGTAAAGCAAGATCTTTGCCTGACTCCTAGATTGAAAAACCTGCTCGAATCTTCAAGAGAGTTTTCTAAGATGACAGTAAGTACCATTCAACCCCATGTGTCTCCCCATCAGAGCAGGTCATTTATCGCACACTGTACCTTGGGGGCCACCTTGGTACCATGAACAAAACATGCTGCAGAGACTCCCCACAGCCCTGTCCTCAGCTTATCTTCAGCCACGATATTTTGAGTCTGAAACTCAGCTGTGGCAAGAAATTGAGGTAAAGATGGTGCTGAGCCCAGGGCAGGTGTGGATCTAGGGTCTGCTTGTGAATTTTGTGTTAAAGAGGCGCTAGAAAAAAATTTGGCCCATTCCAAAAAGCTTCAGCACCACATCTAATCACCTGCCTTTCCTTCATGCTTTGATGGGCTGCCTGTTCCCTCCCCACATATTCTTGTCTAATCAGGAGCACTGCAAAGGCCTCCTAAGGGCATGCGGAAAGCAGGAGGAAGGATGGCAGTCTGGTAAACAGCGTCATGGCACAGTGAGGCAAAACCACCCTTCTTGTTCCTTCTGTAGTAAAAAAGCCTTATAATTCGAAAAGGCTTTTGCTAGAGCAGCTGAGACATCAGTACTGTTTCACTGGGTTTTCTGCCTAGGGTCCTGACAACAGTCAGAAATGTCCCTGGAAGCAATAAACTATGCAAAAAAAAAAAATAAATAAATAGAACAAGTGAAAGGCACAATTGAAAGTCACATCTGAACAGGCAAGACAGTGCCAAAGCAGTCAGCAGCCTGGGGGATATTTCAGACTGTTTAATCCTGCAAATATATGCCAAATATCTACCTGCAAGTCCTCAGCAGGCAGCTTTGTTTCAGTGAGAGGTTCACTTCAAAGAAAACCAAATGTTAGCACCTTGCTTCTGCTGCAGCATCTAATAATAACTCATATTATTAAAGTTAATAGCAATAATTGCAATACAACACAAATAATGTGATCCCTCATAATCCTGTTTTGGGGAGCCATGGAACAGCAAGTAGTTTTCCCCACCCACCAAGCCGAATTCCTTGAGGAAAGCCCCTGTGTTTGTGGTAGGAGGCAGACAGTGGAGAGGGGCTGGGGAAGTCTCTACTCAGCCCCTTCACTTGGTTTCTGATAAAATGGGGCTCTTTTGCTGGGCAATGCACCCAGAAGGCAACACTCAGTCTTCTCTGCAGCAGCCTGAGAACTGGGACCACGGTGATGTGCTTTAGCAACTCACTGTTGCTACAGGTTTAACCCTGCTGTGCAAATTTACCCAAGAGCAATACAGAGAGGCAACGTAAAGCTTCCCAGCGCTGCCTTGGTCAGGTGTTTGCTGATGTTGATACCTGGGCGGGCAGGAGAGCACAGGGTTTGGGCAGGAACCTGGAGCGTGACTCACAGCAACCCGTCACTGGTTTATAACTCACAGGCTTTAACCATGGAGGGGAAGGCATGAAGAGAGCAGGGGGTGCAAAGGAAAAGCTGCTGGTGATGTCAGAGGCAGAAAGACAAGTGTGCTGGCGAAGGGAAGCAAAGGTCTGCTCCTGGGGGCCAAGGGCACCGGGGTGGTGACGGCAGGAGGAGGGGAAGGGGCGGTTTGCCGACATGCCGTGAATAAAAGTCACTGTCAGGGGAAAGATCCCTCCATGAGGCTTTTGCCTCAGCCGAGCAAGAGGGACTGAGCATTTTGCATGCTCTATTTTCTTTGCAGCCCAGAGCAGGACTTGGGGCACAGATGTCAATCTGAACTGCTTTTCGCCTTCTTTGCAATATTTATCCACTACATTTTCCTTCTGCCAGCCCGCTGACAGGTCCTGGTGGAAGGCATAGGCCAGAAGGACAGAAATCTGTTTGCATTCCTCGCAGGGCAGCAGTGGTGCAGGGCCGAGCCCCTGGCACTTCTCGGCTGGCAAGGGACCAGGTGGATGCCTACCCACCTCTGCCCCCACCTACCACTGGCAGGTTGCTCACTCGAACATAGGGGAGCAATATTTTCCTTCTCTTTTCTGGCCACTGCTGCAGGATTTTCTCACAGCAATGTTTTCTTCCAATCTCTGCTGCCCTCTGGTGATGCAAATGCTTCACCATGAGCCAAAGTCTCATTTTTTTGCTGCAAAATCTCACCCTCATCCTCATTAAAACACCAGCACAGTCATAGCCTGTGGTTTCTTCTTCCTTGTCCCCAACACAAACTCTGAAGCCATAAGGCCACTCCAGGAAGGATTTTTTTGTCTAGCACTATGATGATTTAGGAGTTCATTCATCCTTATTACCTCGCATCAGGTACATAATTACTTAATCAATATACAGACTTTAATATTAATTAAAAACAAACAAATAAAAAACCAGATTGGTAAGATGAGAGTTAAGGGCTCTGGCTTGAAACTGGGCTCCTGCACTTAGGATTTTCCACTTGAATTTCTCTCTGCACCAGGAACCATTCTGGGAAACTTAGCCCTGACCCATCCACTGATGATTACAACCCCACATTTAGATCAGGCATCTATTTCCCATCAGCAACCCATGGAAGAGGCTGCCTCTTGCAGGGTCTAGGCCAGACCCCATGTGGGACTCTGGGGGAGAAGCAGAGGGAAGGATATTTTCCAACCCCTGCCTGATGTGCTTTCCAAATAAGTTAAGAAAAAAGCTGCCTTTTTTATCGAGATAAATGCTGTGACAAGCAAGCAGGGATGAAGTCAGACTGCTGCATTTTATAACAGGCGTCATTTTCTCCCAAGCTCTGCTGTTCCCATCACCTGCTGCAAAACAGATCTTTAAACCAGGCATAGACTGCTCTGCTTCCCCTGCATGCACAGAGATCAGTGGAGAGGAGAGGAAAAACCCATTAGACAGGCTCCTGGTTGAAGAGGCAGGCATTGAGCCTGCTCCTCCGCTGCCTCTCAGCATTCTCCTGGCCAATCTCCATGGCCCGGCGCTGCTCAGCAGGGACCAGAGGGAAATGCTTCCCTAAAGCACCCACCAGAGAGCTGAAAATTGCCAGCAGGCTATTCCCATGCTGATTCTCCTGGTCATGGGAGGTAGGCAATGCAGCCTTGTAGATAACACACCGACCCAGAAATCCAGACCCTTTTTTCTCTCCTGCATGTCTAGGAATGACTGCTTCATTCCTCGATGCTTGAATCTCCGCCTCCGCAAAGCGAGGGCATCGTTTCCACTGTAAAGCAGCATGAGAGCTGTTGGTAACAGGATTTATGATTATTGAGGAGTTATTTAGTACAGCTTTTAGATCCTGCTCAATTGATTTTGCTTCTCAGACTCCGTGGCTCCTGCCGCTATTACCGGTTAACTAACACTGGCCCTCCAGTAGCTGCTGGACCTTGTGTTTCTGGAGGAGGCTCCTGGCACTCAGAGCTGCGCAGAGAGAGCAGCATCAGCCGTGATCACCAGAGGATTTACAGTCTAAATTAGATCTTGAACATAACCTTGTTTCTTTGTACTATCCCCTTGGAGCAGTGCTTGCAACAAGCAAAAACCACAGCCACCAATGTCGTATTTAACTCATGTGATACTTAAGAGGATGAAATACCTTTCTCCAAAGAGCTCTGTGAAAAGTAACAGGTAACAAGAGCCCCTAAAGCAGATCATTCCTCATCAATCTTGTTACTTCTATGACTTGTGGCTGGTTCAACATCCCTGTGAGCTCTGCTGTTCTGTACTGCTCTGCAGTCCCCAGGGAAGGGCCAATGGAGGGTTTCTCTGAACTGGTGTACGTTTTGATCTTTAATGAGTCACTTTAATCATCTATGCTGCAAGGTGAAGAGATGTGTTTTGTCCAGTTTATGGCATTTAGGTTTAGGTGAGGAGGCAGGTGGGTTAAAACACTTTCTGCCTCTGAGACTTTGTTAGGTTGCATTATTTGGATAGCAACAAGCAATTTTCGCCCTTCAGTAAAGTCTATATCATTTGGCTCAGTGGGATTAATAACAAATAATTAAAAAAGAAAAAGGCAAGCAAATGTGCCAGCAGCAGATTTTTTGAACATCCTTTGTGTGTGCACATTTCTGAGCACATGAAGGACAAGAGCCTGAGTCACTGAGGAGAAGGTCCTGGGAAGCTCAGATCAACATCAAACCACTCAGCATCGTTTCTGCTTTGTTTATGCAGTTGCCCTTTGGCTACAGTCACAAAACCAAGTATCCCTTCAAGTGGCTGAGCTGCCAGTTTGTGACCCAGTATGAAACAGCACAAATTCAGGGTCAGTACTACCTGTGCTTCACTTTTTTGGTCCTCCATATCCGAACTAAGCTGGTTAGGCTGAGAGGCAATGCTGCAGGATTTCCTAATCCCAGCAGTGCTAGGAAGCTGCCCCCAAGTATATCATCCTACCCTACCATTGCTTTTAAACCAAATCAAATCACGAACAGGAGCTCAGTGCTCCACTTTCAAACTCAAAAGCTGGGTTTTCATCCAATCATATCTGTTTTACGCAAAATCCCATTCACAAAGTGGCACTGGACAGACAGTGCCTGCCGATAGGAGACATGAAAATGCCTTCACCATGAGGGAGGAGGATCTCAGCAGCAGCGCTGGGCCCTTTGCTCTTCAGGATGCAAATAATCATCACTGAACTGCACTGATAGATTTGGATTTTCATGTACTGGGAAAGATCGGTCAGTTCTTAATAGGTAATTGAAGTTCCTCTTTAATAAAGCAGCATAAAACATATCATGTCTCCCGACTAGTGCCCTGTGTAACTGAAGTTCAGATAAACACATTGACAAAGAAACATTCATCTTATCTAATGCTTATTGACTAGACTTTAAAAGCAGCAGGCTGCTGCAGGAACTCTCCTGAGAGCTCACTGCTGCTGCGCTGCTGGGGGATTGCTCCACATTTTGGCTTGCTCCACTCTGCCAGCATGCAGAGAGTGAGTGCCTTAACAGCCTCCTATCTCTCCACTGAGAGATCAGAGCTTCTCCAGCTTTCCACCATTCACTTCCATCCCTTACAGCGGCAGAGGCTGAAAGCTCAGTGTGAGCCAGCCTGCCTTGAAACAAACAGAAAGGCTCAGCTTATCGCTGCGGAAACACAGTTCTCTGCTCTCCTTGTTAGGGTGCTGGGCTAATTAATATATCAGAAGGGGCTGTCAGGAGCACATGCTGATTAACCAGAGCCCAGTGGAGAGGGGCTGGGTGGAACTGTGATGCTGGAGCTGGTTTCTTTATTTAACTTCAGATTTCTTTGCCTCCCTACAGCAGGAGCTTTCTGCCTGCACTTCTCTAACGCTCTCTGTCACAGCCCCAGGCATCACAACAACTTTGATTTCTTAAAGACAGACACAAACTATATTTGCACTGAATTATTTTTACCCATAAATATCACAGATGTGAAGACAGTACAAGAAGTGTGAGTGTCTTAACAAAACCAATGTGCCACACAGCCCCAGCATTTCAAGATGCTTGTGAATAATCTGGCAATTTCAGGTGAACCAAAAGGCTGTTAAATTACATCTTTCTGAATTTCCTAGTATAGCTAGATGGCAAAAGCTCAGCTATAATTTTTGGTGGAGAATACTCTCACTTCTGCTTCCTGCTGCTGTCCTTCTTTTGGCATTGCTTTATCCCTCATGCCCTCCTTCCCACTGGGCCTGCCGTGTTTCACCTCTTTTCTGCATCTATCCCTCTCCCAGGCTGTACCTGTGGCTTCCCCTTCCAATTGTGGTTTTCTCGTCTGCTCTAAGTAGTGTTTCCACTACATCAACTTCCAGCACCATATTCTTCTCCCTCTTGCATCTGCCTCTTCCTTCTCATGGTTGTGTCCTTTTTATTTGGCCCTCCTTTCACTAAAACAGGCAGCAGTTGTTATTCCCACACTGGAGAAAAGACTCGGCGCAGCCCTTGGGTACAGTTTTGAATTCCCATTGCTCACAGTCAGTCTCCTTCAGTTACCCAGAAGGGAACTCAGCAGATAAGTTTTCAGCTGCCAGTTAGCAAGAGTCCTCAGGGGTATTCTCTATTTCTGTCAATAGCTCCTCTGTTGCTGCCACTGCATACCTGAGATCATATATCCTAATATTTTTCCATGGGAAAAGACAAGTCATCCAGAACCTTGTGACTTTTAAAAAACAATCACTGATTATCTTGCAGTTGCAACCAGGAATGCCTCAAGGAAACTTGTACCTCTGAGTGCACCAGAGCACATGCAAAGATCTGTTGCACTGGCAAGATTACAGTTTGCATTTGTGCTGCCAAAATGCAAATGCCACTGTGGGCCAGCTGAAAGCACACCAGTAACTCCAACCCTTTAAATAACCCAGATGTGTGATTGATTGGTGTTGGCCAGTTTGTACATTGTAAGAGGCGTCTGTTGGGTTCACACCTCCAGATGAGACCAACAGGATGCATGGGGGTGGTTGTGTTAACACAAACCCACACATTGTGCAGAGGCTGTTGGTGCACTGAACAAAGCAGGCCTAACAATGGAATACACCACAATGTATTCCTGAAAAGTCAGACACTACATACCACATTTCCTTCAGTGAGTTTAACAGCTCTGACCTTTTTACAACTCCACAAAGCACTGGGAGACAGGGAAGGGAAAGCATGGAGAACAACAGTGTACTGCTGCTACACCCATTTTGCCCTGAGCAGCTCCTCTCTCCTGCTCTGGGTTTGACCCTGCTCTGCAGATGTGAGGAATAACAACACTCCAGAGGCCAAATCCCAGGGCTATAGCACCAAGGTAGGGAGGAAATCAGTACAAAGTGAAACAATCATGGCCTCCTGATTCCAGGGAAGCTCAGGACTTCCTCTTTGGCAGGGGTGGTGGCTCCTCAGGGTCTGTGGTTCCCAGGACCAGACTAGTTCCATCACAGAGCTCAAAGCTGGCCAGATTCAGCCCCTTCTGCTCTCACTTGTTGGCATTGTCAAGATCTGTTTCCACTCTGTCCCCACCACAAGAGGACATGCAGCTCTGGGAGCAAGAGTGACCCCCAAGGCCAGCATGGTGCAGGTGAGCAGCTGCAGTGCACATATCCCAGAGTATGGCACACTGCACACAAGGATTTGGCAAGCCATGAAAGCACAGTAACTTTAGCTGGAAATTGCAACACTCCCTTCCAATGGAAAGATACATGCCATATGCATTTACCAGAGCCCTGAATTTCTATTCTTCTGCACTGACACCCTTTCCAGCATGTGCTATAAAGTAAACATTACCATAGAGGAAGATGCATCTTTGCAATCACCATATGCCCGAGCTTCACCTCCCTTTAGAGAAGGCGCGATCCAAGGGATGACAAAGATAACAGACATCTCAAAACTGCCTGGGTTAGATCGGGCTCTGTTTGCCCAGCTACATAACATAGAAGGGTATCAAGAAAACCCCCTCTCAAGATTGGCTGCAAGCTGCCACATACAGAATCTACGTTTACATATACGTATGTAAGCTTAATATATATGTAAACTATATTTACATGCAAACATATGTTAAAGCCTTTGGTAAGGTTGAACCATCCCTACAGCCTGAGCTACTTGAATTTCTCAAGATAAGACTTAGGCACCTAATTTTATTTGCTGCACTAGGGATGATAAACCTCAGATATCTATATGAAAAAACTCATATTTTTCAATAGTTGAAATTCTTAAGGCCTTAATCAGGTTAGAGGGATTTAGAAGCTACATCGAGATCTGCATCACATAGGGAATAGAATTGATTTTTTTTTTTCTAACTGTCTACAATAATGATTTTAAAAGAAAAGCAAATCCTACCATTTCAGCAGACTTCTCCAAGTCCACATAAGAAGCACTCTGGCAGCCAGGTGCCACCCTTCTGGTTTTCAAGAGCTCCGTCGCATTCCAAGGCATCACTGCAGAAAACAGATGTATTTTTATGGTAATCATTTTAACACCTTTGACATTGTTTTGCAACTGCCTTGGATCCCATTACACTTCACAAAGCTGCAGAGAGAGATGAGAGCTGACAAGTCTAAATTTAAGGAGTAGAGGAGACCTGACTCACTGCTGGCACTGCCAAGGGCTCCGTGCATGAGCGGGTAAATCACCCGGTGTGCCTGTGCAGCACCTCAGCCTTGCCCAGGAGCCCTTCTCCCTGCAGCCATGTGTTTCAGGAGGCATTTTCAGGGGTCTGGTCAGGATAAGAACACTGGTGACATCCATGCACGTCTCCATCACATGCTGCAGTTTGGCTCTGTGCCTGCACTCCCCTTCCACGCAAGGGGCTACAGGTGGTCAGGGCCGATAGAAGATCAGCATGGCAATATGTTGTGTGGGTAGGCCAAGCCTAAACCTTGTGCTTTGCTTCAAGCAACTGCTTCTAAATAGTAGTGAAATTTAACCCTTCCAAACAAGCAAGTGGCCTTTTCAACAAAAATTTAAAAACTGGGGGTATTTTTAGTTTCATTTCTAATTGTAAACGAGGAAAGGGAGAGATAATAGAGGTACCTGGGTTTTGGTAAAAAAAATGTAAATTTTCAGAGATCTGTATGTTGTTTGGTGAGCTTTAAAAATGTGTTACTATTGAGAACAGAAATATTTTGATGACCATTTTTAAATAACCATGATAAATCTAGAAATGCCCTTCATCTGGTCCTCCCCTCTGCTGGGACAATCCCTGGCTGGCTGTGCCCACCTCCAGCTTTATGCTGGCCCAGGAGCACTGTGGATCATCAATCTGCAAGCAGTCACAAGGGCCTCTGGATCAATGTAAGCCTCAATGGCCATGTTTGTATTTGACAAATTCTCTGCTTATGAAATCCATGTATTACGGTGTTTCTTTCCTATGCTACAAGCACTAATCAGAGAGGCCCTTCTGGAGGGAGGAGACTGATGGTGATTTGAGGATAACATCTGCAATGTGGTGTTGCTGCTAATATTTCTGTACTGTAACTTCTGCCACATCCAATGCCAGCAGTGGTCTTTGGAGACAGACTCCTGCAAAGCCATCTGCTTGTGTGGGTGAGACCTCATGTACCTTGGGGAAAACAAGCAGAAATCCACCACAGCTCCCCTTCCCCCCCGTCTGACAATCCAGAACCAATAAAGGCTAAGCCAAGCTAGGGAATTAAATATGCTGGAAGACCAAAGCCCTCACTCCCCTGAAACAGAAGGTAAATATCTCTAGTATTTACAGTACCAAAGTTATATTGGAGAACGCCCCCACAGAGACACTGACTCAAAAGGAAGTGTTGCCAGGGTTTTGGTTAACACATGGATTTAAGTACCAGCTGCAAAGCCATGTCCTGAGGCCAGGAGGGCCTGGGACAGTCAGGGTCACACAGCCCTTGGCTGCCTGGCTGAGCAGCAGCAGAGCATTGCTAAGAGCCAGAGGGGGAACTAAAAGGGAAGGATAAAAATAAAAATACTCAAACTCTATTTTGCCATTAATAGAAAAAAGTTAAAGTACCACCATTTTGTCCTTAATATAACTAAAGACCAGGTTATAATTCGAGGGTACACCCCCTCTCCATACACCCTATCTCTCTGCCACTGCCAAATCCCTCATACTGCAATAGTCCTAAACTTTTGCCACTGCAGCACAGGGATTTCACTGGGAACATCAGCAGCTTTGCTCCAGACGTAGCATGAGGCCTTGTTTGGAGTCACACTTTCCTTGCTGCTGGGAGGCCAGGCCTGTCCCACATCTTTGTTGAACATTGGACCTGGCAGCAGAAAAAATCTAGGGCAGAACTGATGCTACTGGTAACTGAGGGGAAAGCAAGGATTTTCCTCTCACTAGCTACTTCCTCAGTCCTCTGCTACCATGTTTGGCTGTGGCTTCAGGCCCTCTGATGGCTTAAACCCCTGTGGACTGCCATGGAGCTGCAGGCACTCGCCGCAGCATCAGATGAGTATTTCCCAGGGTGCTCCTGACTCAGTCTCAGGATGCAGCACAAGGCAACAGAAGCTGACATGCCCAGCCCTGCAAGCTGCTTTCCCTAGGAACCTTTTCCTAAACTATGCAATTCCTCAATCTCTTCAAATAATCAAATTTCAGGAGGAAAGCGAGAAAGAAATTCCTTAAGGGATTCTCTTTGTTTCTGGGGAAATCAAAGGCAGTAAGGAACCAACAAGACAAATATCCTTGATGTTAGCACAGAGTGCTGCTTTGCACGCAACACCCTTTCCATAACACACTGACTCCATCCCCAGTGATTCACAAGGAGCAACTGAGGATGTGCAGCCCTGTCCTGAGACTAAGGTCTCTCACACAGAAAGCATCCTGCGCTCCTCAGTGTCTCAGCCCTCTCTTCCACCCTCTTACAAAACAGCAGGATGTTCTCAGTTGCCTGTTTCACTGCAGTCCTCCAAAACCCCTTTCCATCATCCTCTAGGTAGGAAACACCCACTTGTGCCAGCATCAATTCTGCACTTTCTGGATCTTGGAATATGCACAAGACAGTCTGACCAGTGATCCAGGGCAGTTTCCTCACCGGGAACTGGGAGCAGCAACAATCCCCAAACTCTGCTTGTAGCCCCAGTTCCCCATGTTGGTGCAGAGATCAATCCCTTCTCCATCCTCTTTTGCCCTGGATAGGACTGGTTCCAGGGTGGTGATGAAGTAGCACACAAGGGGAGGTCCTTGAAGCGGTCACCAGAGTGGCATTCCTATCATTGTGACAGAGGAAAAAAAATATCTATTTGCATTCTGATGTAGAAGGAAAGCCTTCCTAGATTTAGAGCTTCTTGACTCATTTCACTCCTCAGATGCAGCACCCTGAACCCATCTTTGAGGGCTGGAGTCCAGCTCAACCCGTCTCCAATATCGCTTATTTTTAATGCTTCTAATCATGTCCCAGCTACCAGTTCATCCTACACTGGATGGAAACCAATGGATTCCTTGAACACACATGCATACACCCACCTCAGCTCTGCCTTCCCATTCTGCTACTCAGCACATCTGGTCAGCAAAGCAGCCCTTTGAGTTTCCTTACTTGGTGTGAAAGAATTTGATTTGTGTCTTATTTTGCTGCAGAACTGAGCGTAGGTGCTTTCTCATTGCCAACCACCCCCTCAGCCTTCCCAAGAGGATACTCATGTCCCCTGAGCTTGCTCTGTGTGGTGAATCCTCAGATGCCAGCAGCAATCTGAGCATTTATCACTAATAACATGATTTCCTAGGGCTTGGAGAGGGAAGGTAACTCAGACTACTGTATGAATAAACACAGATCTGAAATGATGACTCAGAAAAACATGCTCTCATTAAATATGTCAGATCTCACTGTAACAACCTCCTTGAAATCAAAAAAGCAACTCTTGGAGTCTCTGCCTGGCCTTCCTCTCCATCCATGGAGAGCCAGAGAGCCTACAATTACTGACCAGGTCTGGATTCAGAGAAACTGAAGAATTTGTCCTAAAAGGAGCAGCTTTTATGATCTCCAGCTATATTTTAGCCTACAGTATTTGGCCCAGAGCTGGCCGCCCACCTAGACTGCTGCTGTGTCTGAACCTTTCCCATGCTGCACATGCACATCATGCAGATTGAGAAGCTGAGGGGATTGAAGCTCAGTAAAAGCAGAAATGTTGCACTGCTTGAAACTCATTTAACTTAAAATAACTTACCAAAAGCAGCCAGACTGCAGATAAAACCATTCATCTCTGTTGCTCTTCCATAAATAAAACAGTTAATACCTGTATTTAAGGTTTTTTTAATTGCTCCCCACCCAAAATTCCATCCAGCCTGGATGGAATTTCCACTGCTGAGTAATGAACCCTGAAATTGGACAATGAGCCATGTGACTGCACTAGAAACAATGGCACTGCCTTGACTCAAAGGGGACAGGATCACAGCTTATAAATATTTTCAAGGTGACAGTACATAAGCAGGCTAAGAATTATTCATAATTTTAACAGATAGTTGGAGACAGAGAACTCACAGGTAGAAAAGAAGGAAAATATCTACACCTGGGGGAAGTTCTTGGCAGGAAAGTTGTAAAGCTAGGAAGATCTCAGCAATAAGAGAAACTCATTGCAAAAAGAAACTCTGCCTGGCTCAGACAAGGTACCTCACTCTTGGGCCTGCTTCCCCCACTCAGCTGATATAAAGGATGGCCAGGGACAACAAGGTTGGATCCCTCATAGCCACACCACAGCTCAGACCTATAAACCAGCAGGGCTAAAGTATAAAAGAAGAGAAGGCCACAACCTGTCCAAGCGTTGTCACAAATATCATTAACTTTGTACAGCTTCTGACCAAAGGTATCCCAGACAAACAAAAAATGGTGGCCATTCCCCAGCTCCGCATCCCATGGGTTCCCCAGACACTAAATGGTGGCCATTCCCCAGCTCCGCATCCCATGGGTTCCCCAGACACAAAACGGCAACATTCCACAAAATGGCAGCTGTTTCATCACTCTGTGCCCTGTTGTTTCCAAGACCCAAAATGGCAGCCATTCCTCCCACTCCACACGCCATGGTTTACCCAGACACAAAAGGGCAGCCCAGCCGTTGCCCTGCTCTGTGCCATGTGGTTTCTGAGACACAAAATGGTGGTCATTCCCCAGCCCCACACCCCATGGTTTCCCCAGACACAAAATGGGGGCCATTCCCCTGCTCTGCACCTCATGGTTTTCCCAGACACAAAATGGTGGTTATTCCTCTGCTGCACACCCCATGGTTTTCACAGACACAAAATGGCAGCTGTTCCCCTGCTCTATGCCCTGTGGTTTCCCTGTTCCACAGAAAGGCTCCCATTCCCCAGCTCCACAGCAAGTGGTTTCTGTAGACACAAAATGGCAGCTGTTCCCCCAATCCACACCCCATGGTTGCCCCAGACACAAAATGGTGGCTATTCTCCCACTCTATGCCCTGTGGTTTCCCCAGACAAACAAATGTGACCAGTAAAAGTTTGCTTTCCCTCCTCCAATTGGAACAGCGAAACGCATCTCCAGCACATGAAGAAATTGAGGGTGCTGGAGACCGAGGGCGCACGGCTGGTGCTGATTTATTAAACCAGCCAAGCAAACAGCACCCCAAGCTGCCATTGCTTTTGCAGGCTGAAGGAAGGATACAGATAAGGGGATACTTTGGGATGAGGGTTATCCGACATTCCCTCGGTGAGCCCTGCTGCTGTTGGACACTCTGACCCGTGCAAATCCCCTTCAGCACCTTTGTCTGTGCCCCACGACCCACGAGCTGGGAGGGGCTGGCAGCGCCCAGCCTCTTGGGAGAACACTAGAAAAGATCACATTTCCTCTCCCTGACTTAACAGGTTCCCTGTATTCCTTTGCAGCTGCCGCACAACAGCCTTTGGCAGCAGCGCAAGAGCCTCCGGGCCCGGCTCAAATCCATGATTTCCTTCAAAATTTTCCACGGCAATGCTTCCCGCTGTCAGTTTGTGTCTGCGTCCCCGTCACAATGCGATGGGCAGGAGGGAACAATATTGGGAACAATATCGATGGGGCAATATTGCCAGCTGCCCTCGGCTTTCTGAGCAGCTTTGAGACTGCTTATTTCAGTGCCACTTCAGTGTTTCTCTCCTGTTTGAGAGTCTCGGCACACGATGCTCTACTTTGGCTAATTAATTTTTAAAGAAGCTGTGTATATTAATGCAAATTCTATTAGCGATGCCTCTTGCCAGCCTGTGTATTAAATACAACGCCAGTACCATGACAACACTTGACAGTCTCCACAGTGGTATATTACATGTATTATTATTTTATACCCCTTTTAATACTTTTAAGACACATTCTTAAAATAAACTGGAATTGTTAGTATGCTTGTACTAAAGCACAGAAATATTCCTTCTTAATTTAGCCAAGCGTATGTTCCTATTAGAGCTGGAGATGCCAGATAAAGACTGGCACACACCATGTATGGTGTGAAGGGGTGGAGCTGTGTTGCCTTTGGAGGGATTGCAGAGGCTGCTGTCAAGGGAAGCTCTGCCTTGCTATTCCTTTGGAGCCATAACTTGATATTCCACATGGGATGATTATCATCAAGGGACAACATTTGATAACAAGCCCAACTACTCTGCAAACTGTTTTGGTGACAGAAGCCCACAAATCTCTAGCCACTAGAGAGGGACAAAAGAAGATGCTTTGCAATTGCAAATCCCTGCTTGGGAGAGTTTGTAATGCAAAGTTCAGTGGCAGCACTGTCTGTGTTGGATTCTGCCTTTCCATGAGGAAGGAGAAAAATCTGCTGACAGGTTACATTCCTTAGCAAATAAGTTGTGCTGACTGCTCCTGATCCAGCAGGAGTTGGACACAGGAAGGGCGCTGTGCAGGATCCAAGCAAAGCTGGATCTTGCCCAGCATGAGGTATTACAGAGAGAAAAGCAACTAAGCAGGGCCAGCACACAAGGGAACCTTTCCAAAGCCATCTTTGTGGGACCAGCAGGACTGAAAGCCTGGCATGGGACAATCAGCAAGAGAAGGAAAAAAAAAAAAAGGAAGGCAGGGGGAGGGGGTGGAAGAGGTCCTGGAACAGACAGGAACACAGGTGATTGCAGAGGAATCAGATGTGAAAGACCCTTTAACCTGCAGGATCACATTAGATGCTAGAGTGTAAACAGGGTGGCAAAAATGGCCCTGTAGCCACAAAACTCACAGTTAAAGACTCTCTGTCCTCACGTGCCTGACCCAGGTATCGAACAGTTCAGTGCTCAGCTAGTCCACAAAGCAAGTAAAGCTAATCAGTTCTCAGCCCCCTGGGAGTTAAATACAATGACACACAATGGGATGGATGGATTTCTAGTTCTTTCCCAATTTTTTTCTTTTTTTGTTAAGCAGCACACTGAATACATGGAAACCTAATACTTAAGCTCTCCAAAGCTGAGGTGCACCAGAAGCAAGGCTGCACAGGTAACCTGAACCCAGCCCACTTAACATGACAAAGCCTCGAGTTGGCCAGTTGCACTCTTGTCTCGGTCACTGCTCCCTGCTTCACTTCACTGTGCAGGAGGGGCAGCATGGCAGGAGCTCATGTTCTGCTCCAGCAAACATTGTTTGCCATCTCTTACCTTCGACTCCATAACCTTGGCATCCTTCAAATGAAAGGGGCAGATGCACTGATAAGGTCAGGCTGCTCTCTGCCCCCAGGTATTTACTGCTGCTCAGACGAGTTCACCTGGGTAGGCTGCACCGCAGAAGGGAAAAGGTGCCGGCTGGCAAAACCCAGTCAAAAGACATCGAGTGCCATCATGGAAATAGTTTTTGACTGGATAGCATTTTGCCTGTGTCGGGAGCCAGCAAGGTGAAATAGGTCAGTTCAGTTTTGTGGCCTGCCCCAGATGGAACCTTCTGAAGATGTTGCTGCCTGCAGACATCCTAGGTTTTGCACTTAGTATTTTGGCCTCCCTCTGCAGTGCGTCAGCTGTGACAAGTCACATCTGCAAACACCATGATGCACCCCTTAAGAAGGGTCTTTTCAGACCCTTGCTTCCATCAACTAAAGTCTTAAAGCAGCTTGAGGGTAGTGGCAGCTAAGGAAAGGGCGGGGAAGGTGCAGAGGACCCATCCATTATTTAGTACTTGAGAGTCCCAATTTCTTTAAGCCTCACTTCCCAATTTGGCAAATGCATATAAGTTTTTTCCAAGGTCAAAAGTCTTGTTCAACCCCAAACAGCTTTCCTCGTGTCCTTCCTCACCCGTGCCTGCATTCCTCCAGAAAACAGACAGAAGGGAGGGTAAAAAAAAAAGCACTGGCACAGCTATGCCTTGGACTACCATATGCTCCTCTGAATCTCCTCTTGTCCTCTGAATAACCAATTTCTGATCTCTCTGCTCTCTCACATGTGGTGACCAAAATACCAGAGGAAAATATCCATACTTCTCTCAGCCACGTGGTTTGACATTTCAAACACCAGCACCCTGGCCTTTCCTGCACCCTGCAGGCACTCAAACAGACCTTGTTTCTTTTCCTCCCTGAGATTTGGTTGGTGGTAAGGAAAGACTTTGGCAAAACATCCTATTCCTAAGCACATGACACATATGAGAGATCAGTGGCAATCATCCCATCCATAATGTCAGAATCTAAAGAGAGATTTAATCTTATGATATTTGAAGACTCCACAAGAACAAGTTTCCTTTTTTTAATTCAACTTTGGGATTTCCTGTAACAGAAATAACAATCCTCAAATTATCCTTTCCCGTTGGAAGGAAAGTTTTGCTGTACAAAACACACAGCAATGCCTCAAAGCAGTTCCTACCTCCTAGGAACAAAAGGTCACCACAAGAAAAAGTGCAAGAAGCAGAACTTGCACATCACAAGGATCAAATGTAGGTCAACACTGGCATACTTTGAATATTTTTTTCCTCTGCACTGAACAAAGAGGTTAATTCCACTCCAGGCCAGACCACTCTGGGAGGGAGAGTGGCTCTCCTCCATCTCTCAGCACCTCCCTAGGCTGCAGTTCAAACCAGCCCCAAGAACCTGCAGTCAGCAGCGTAACATGAGTGTTGAAAAGGTCTCAGCCTAAACTGTTTGGCTTTCCCTCATCTGAGGGAGTCTTGTTGGGCTTTTTAGAGGGTGCAGGGTAGGTTTATCCTGGATAATGGTACCACCACGATCGCACATTAACTGGAACTAACTGGGACACCAGAACTGATTACAACTCACACATTACACTGCAAGATGTTTCAGGTATCAACTCCCCAGAGGTCCCAGCAAAGCCAGCTCTAATATCAGTTCAATGAACTGGCCTTCTGCAGATTTTGCCCCATTCCTACGATGAACCAAAGCTTCTAGCACTGCAGCAAGAGACCTCCGAGACTCACTAAAGGCAACTTCTGCATCTCCATACAGAGAGATTAAGGCTTTAGCAGCTGCAGTCAGGAATGCCTGCCAACAGCCCATCCACAAAGCCCAAAAAGTAGGGGAAAAGCATCCATCAGCATTGAAGCAAGCCAGTGTCAACTCTGATTTGCTAAAAAGCAGGTGAGCCTTGAAGTCTTGAAAGTGGTGTATGGGGAGAGTCATCAAGGAGTCTGATACAATCCTCCAGCTCTGAAAGCAGCTCGTACAAAGAGCACAAGAAACTGGAGCTCCAATGGTGCAGGGGAAGGCAATTTGTTCTTTAGCAAAAGGCAGGAGCAAAAGAAGATGACTCCTGTGAAATACTGGAGGGGGAGGGAAAGAACATAAGACTTCGACAAACCTGGCTTTAAATCTCAAGAGAGTTATAGGAAACTGCTTAGGAATGAAAGCAAAGGAAAAAGCAGCTTTCCTGGATGCCAGAGGTGACTTCAAGGCAGTAGGACTCGTGATTTTCCAAGAAAAAGAGGGTTTTGCCGTGGAGGGACAGATCTAAGGACAAACCGAGACAACTGAATGTGAAATCTCACCCTGCCATCAGTTACATCTTGCAGGTGTCCCAGATCCTCTCTGCAGTTAACCTTGGTGCCAGTCACGGCAGGGTGGGGAGGAGGGGGGTGAGTCTGTTGCTGCCAGACCTCAGCAGGTGTGGAAGTCTCCACACCATGTTCATCACCAGAGATGGCACAAGGGACAGAAAGAAGAAGCAAGTTACATTTCGGATCAAAACCTGAGTATGCTAAGGCAGAATTTTCTCCTAATTTATGAAATGATCAAATTTGGAACAGGACTCATGTAAAACTAAGTGAAGTTTGGATAGTGTGCATCACCAAGTTGTTTTTCAAGGTGCCACCCCCTGACATTCCATTTCATGCACTTCAGAAGTTGTGTTGGCATGTGTCTGCCACAGCCAGCAGCCATCCTGCATGGCCACTGCCTGTCCCTACTGCTCTTGCACTCCCTTTGTGTCTCACACTGAATATGAACCATGGACAACAGTGGCTCAGTGCAGCAGCACAACCACTCACTCCAAAGTGCCAATGGCCAGAGAGGGAAAACCCGGTGCCATTACACCCCTCCTCCGATTGCTTTGGATTTAATGCATCAAGGAAGACAAGTTTCCTCATTCTGCCATTGCTCTCTTTGCTCAGTCCTCACTGAGCCTTCCCAAGTGTCTGTCAGCAGACAAGGAAATGTTTCTTGAAGTGCAGCTTACAGATTGCTGCACAGGAATAGTTTATTTGCTTACAGTACTGTGGGTGCAGCATTATGGATGCTCTCAAGTCACTCGAAGCATAGTATGACTACAATACAAGCCACTGGAGCAGAAAGCCTGGAAGGGGGAAGGGAGATGAAGGAAAAAAATATTCAGGCTATTTTGAATGCTATAAGCTTTGCTTTTTTTGCTTTCCTAATGTGACACAGTAAGCTGCACAGAGTAACAAATGGGTCCTGCATGAATCACTTAATTAATGAAGTAGTGACAAAGGCAAAATTAAAATTGTGTTTATAATGCCCAAATAATAAATGTTGTTTTGCATTTATAGCACAACCTGAAGCTCAAAGATCTTTCATGACTGTCTTAGTCACTTTCAAAATGGCCTTTGAGGAAGGTTCTAGATATTCTGTGAAACCCCAGATCATCACGAATTAGGGCTGCCTACATCACAAAATTATGCTCATCAACTGAGTCAGCACTGGAACAAGATTAGCATTAGCAACACTTGATAGACAATAACAAGACAAATTTAAGGTACTCCAAAAAGTTTATTACAGTGTAGGTGTGCTATGCAATGGTTGTCATTGGAAAAATTACTACAGTGTGGAGCTAATAGCTAATTTTCCAAAATGTTTTGCAGCAACTTTGAACACTCCCATGAAAAGTGGGTGTTGTGAAAGCGGAAGCATTCTGAGCCAAATTTTGCTCTTAGGTGTGCTGTTATTGCAGCTCCTAATGAGATTTGGTCTTACAGCTGAGAATCAGAGCAGTAGCATGCAATTATTTGGGTTTTTTTACCTGGAATGATGTTGATTCAGAGGTTGGTGGAGGAGTTTACTTATATAAAGAGTTCTACAATTTTTAATTTGCTTTTACACCTGTATCTCTGCAGCTGCCAGGCTTTCATACAATGAAACAGATTAAGCTGAGCAATAACTGCTTCCCTGAGAGACCCGCTGCATCTCTCCCTCCTGCACTTGCCATTCAACCTCCTTTCTCCAAAGCTGCTCCATGCTTTGGTAGTGTTTTACTCCAATTTTAGCCATATCCTACATGGCCATGGAGAATCAGTTTGCCAGACTTCCCCTGGCAGAGCTAAATATGTTTGTGCTATAGGAGAAAACAACACCATATGGCAGTTGTTTGATCTCTAAGCGGAAGCTGTTTTTTTGAAAACTGGTGAGCTCCACCTGTCTAGAAAGTTGCCTTTTCCTCACAGACACTGCAAAACTTATTTGCACACTGCACATGGCCCCAGAATCCAGGATAAGGAAACTTTGGATGCCTGTTCTAGACTGTCACCAATTTCTGATTACACAGGCTCTGCAGTGTCACTATTGTCTTCAAAGACGGTCAGAGACTGGATTTTCCCTACCAGGTACACTGACAGTTTTTGATACTCTGGCATGGATAGCTGATTTTGCTTTCCATTTCCTGGGATACTGGCCCCAACTGCAGCCCTATATTTGCACATAACCTGAGGTCCAAGAACACATAGCATGGCTCAACATCCAGTTACATAAGCCTGACACACCATATTATCAACCTGCTTTTAAGAGCCTCTGACATTTTCTTGGACTAATTCTGCAGGCCAGTAACTCTTGTTCAGTGTATTTGTGACATTTACATCTACATTAAAATCACTTAAGGATATAAGAAGGTTCAGCCTTCCATGGGACACACCAAAATGTCCCCTCTGACCTGCCACATGGTGCCAACAAGAGGGCAACGTGTTGTTGTGTACCAGTTGGGTACATGCTATGCATTGTACCACAGTGTGGCCTGGTACATCCATTCCAAAAAAAAAAGAACTAGAAAGGATGCATGAGGAAAGGGAGAGTAAGCATGATTTCTCTGTGCAAGATGCTGGCTCTGCTTGCTTTCTTCATGCTGTGCAACTATTTGCTAAAGGAAATAATTTCACTAAAGATGCTCTGCTTCCTTTGTGAAATTACTCTTTAAATGCTGATTCTCCATCTGTTGCACAGCTCCAGATTTTGAAAGATATTTAGGGACCAAGCTTCCAATTCAAATAGATGTCTGACATGTTTTAAAAATTAAATTGCTGCCTTTACATGTAACAGCACACAAATTTAACCCTTGCTTTTTAGGCACACCATCTAACCAGCTTCCTTAAATGGGAATGAAAAGCAGCCTCAGTAAGGACTCTAAGGAATTTTTTTCCTATAAGAAAACACCTACCAAAGTTCCAGAGTCACAGTTGTCACACCATGGGATTAAGGCATAGAGGGCAGGGCAGAAAAAGCTATGCAGACTAACACAGGCAGCACTCTTTGATCCTCAACACAGCTCCTAGACCTCCACCAACCATCGTCACCTTCACTTCAGTCCCCTGGCAAGTCTGCAAGTCACAGATTAAAGAGATGTCTTTAAATTAAATATCTGCCTTGATAAAGCTAAGCTGCTGGCTACATCTTTTCTCCTTGGCAGTAACTTGACAACTTTGAACCTTTGTTATATGAATTCAGAACTTAATTTTCCTGGATTATTAATTTTTAAATTGGCTTTTTTTATCCATACATTTTTCACAGTCACACCATGCTTATCTACACATTCACATTTTTATAGAATCGTTCAGATTCATTCAAGCAAAGTTATTTTAAAGACACTCTAAAAAGAAACACTTCTTGAGTCATCTACCCATAAAGTGCTTTCACTATCTCGAGTCTATTCACTGAGGACTCCAAGGGACACCAAACCCAAAATGTACAGCTATCCTAAACCCCTTTTGAGTTGTAAGCAATAACTGAAGACCAACCCGTAAGAATCTTTTTGGAACAAAATGCTATGTAACTTATTTGAAATGTGAGCCAGTCTCCCAATAGATGTAGATCCCAAACAGCTTTCTTGGGTTTTAGATAAAGACTAAACTAGGACACCAGGGCAAAGATATTGTGTTTAATGCAACGTCGTATGTTTAAGTCAGTCATATATTCCACTTTTCTGTCACTATGGGATCTTCCAGAAAACTGTAATTTTGCTGCAAAACCTTACTTAGTCTTTCATTTCTCTTTGCACCTCCAACAAATAGCCATGCAGGTGATATGTGACAGCTACAAATCCTCCGTTGAAGAGGATGGCATCACACCAACTCAAAGCAACGGTAAGTCAAACACATCTTTCACACTATTTAAAAACTAAGGTTCAGGACACTGCCAAGTTTCCTTCTTAGACACACACATGTCTAAAAGGTTAGCTTCAAGAAACAAGTAGCTCTTCCATTCATCCTGTGAGCTGTTCATTCAGAAACCAAATGACTGCCCTCTTTCATATCAGCCAAGATTCATGCTCTTATATCTCAGGATAGCACTCTGCAGCAGACTGAAGAACCACTTAAAAATGATGTATTCATTACTCATTTCCAGAGTTCATTAAATAATCTTTCATATTTGTTTTCTTTGTATTTTTGCCACAACTGAGTGCAAATAAGCTAACTGCTGGGTCTCAGAGGAGAAGATCAAGGATGCTGATTACCTCAACATGCAGCCTGTGTTCTGCTGGAGGTTACTGAAAAATGTTTCTTCTCCTGAAAACCCCAAAACATATCCAGTGTAAAAGCAGTCACTGCCTGCAGTCCGTATTAGCTGATGGTTTGGGAAGGACTCCGACAGCCCTCACCAGGGCTTTGACAACAGTGGAGCATAAACCAGATTTTTCCCTTGGAAACATGCATTCAGGGAGGAAAACAAGCAGCAAAGGTTATCCTTAGGGAAGCAGGGAAACCAATACTCCACCCAAGGGAAACCATCTCCAGAGAGCAGAGTACAACTTCCACCACAAGCACCAGGCAAAGGATGTCTTCCTGAAAACATCAAAGAACTGATAGAGAAATCCTGGTGAGGAAGAGCCACTGCTCTGAGGAATAGTCAGTCCTAGGTTAAAAATATATCCCTATTTGGGTTCATTTTCAGTCAGAAAGAAATTCCTGCTCTCCTTCTCCTACCCAGTTCCTTCACTAGGCTAATGAATTTTGCAAATCAGGAAAGGCCAAGAGAAAACACATCTGCCCTACACTGGCATTTGATGCAGGACCAGGCAGTTTCCAGCCCAGCTGAAGCCTGTTGACCATTGCATGAGCTGCTTTTATACTGCTGTCCTCAGAATCCTTCATGTAGTCATTGCATCTGCTCCCTTGGGCTCTGGGGGAGGAATAAGCAGCATCAGTGGCCTGAGGGACTACCACGGTTGTTTTGCAGAAGCTCAGACTGTTATTTAACTGCTACGTCCTCAGATGATAGACTTGGGTTACGTCAAGCAGTAGAGATTCACAGCTGCCAGAAGGGCAGTGCTCAGGAAAAGCAGCCATGAATTTGACAGGGTGGAAGAGGAGGGCTGAGGCTGTAGTGAACTGTGCAGCACTGCTGGCCTCAAAACACGCTCTCATGTCTGTGTCTCGGTGGCCCTTGATGTCTCCCTGGATTAGCTCCTGCCTGAAAAACACTACACTTGGAAGAGAATTAGAAAACCACTAAGGACAGGTAGCAATCCTATGGGTCATCTCCCCAGATTTAGTGTCTAAGGCAAGCTCTTCCTCCCTCTCCAGCTGCACATAACTTTCCTCAGCACTAGGAAAAAGAGAATTAATCGAGTGCCTGCTGCTGAACCCAGCTCTGGAGCAGAGGAGTGTGCAAAGGAGAACTGGCACATGTGCCAAGCCAGGGCTGCAGCAGATGCTGCCACAGGGCAGGGATGTGTTGATCCCAGCGTTGTGTGGGTTTCCCAGCCAGAGCAGCACCAGCTCTGGTGATATTTATTTTATTTTCCCTGGTTGATGCAGCTTTAAATATTTTTCTTCCTTCTGAACATGGAGGCAATTGAAATGAAATGCAGAGGTCCTGGATTCAGCCAAGTTTTGTTAGCAGGCTACATTGCTCCTCTCATCAGCTGCCTCCCACCTCATTTCCTTCCTCCACATGATATCTCCTGTTGTTTAGGCACTAATGAAGACAGTAAAATGGTTATAGGACTCTAGGGATCATTTATCAGGAATTCTGTACCTCTTTTAAATGTTTGTTTCATTCAAAAGCATAAGGACTTCTCTCTTAAGGATACTTCTCAGGAACTAATTCATTTGAGAGAATGGATACAATGCAGGTGAAAAGTAATGTCTCGTTGCTGAGCTACTACAGAGAGATAATCAATATTTACCTGCATACTTTCTCACCCCACCCTACAGGACAGCTGCTCCAATACATGGCAGGAGATGAGTAAGAGTGCAAAGGAAGGAAAAAAAATTGCTATATCTACTCCCATCCCCTTTTCAGAGCAAATCCCACTATGAAAAAGGTAAAAGAGTGCTAAATAAATCAGTTGTAGCTTCATGTTTTCACCTGCCACACATAATTTACCTGTGCCCAGGTGAGCAATAAAGGGCACTGCTGAGCTTCACCCTCAAACCATCACTTGGAGCAGGATGAGGTGGTTTTTAGTAAGGCATCTTGCAGCCACTTATGGAATTTATTATCAGAGTGGCCTTTGGCACTCTGCTTCCTACAGGAGAGTCAGACTCAGGATTTGGGTAACTTCAGGAGACAGCAGTTACCTTCACATACATATACCAACACTTCGAGATCCTCTACCAAACTTAGACCCAAGAACAGATTCAACCAACTTGAAGGTTTAAACCTCCAGCCTAACTGGAAAGCTCAGCCTTGCTGGCCCACCATTCCCAGAGATACTGGTTGCCTCAGGTCCAAATAAAGCTTCAGCTTAATCAGTCTTGTCCTCTGAAGGAGACAGATATCAAACATTGATACTATCACTCTGCTGGTTGTCAACACTGGTTTTGGTCTGCTTGATGATCTAGCATGAAGGCTAAGATCTGGTTCAGCCAAAGGAGGCTGGGCCAGTTCAGCTAAACTGAGAGTAAACATCTGTGCAGCAGAGAAACTATCCCAGCATCTTCATTCTTCTTTTCAGTAGGACAAAAATGGCCTACGTAGTTATAACATGGGGGTGTTCTGTAAAGGAAACATTTGTTGAAGGAAGTTGGTAACAGGACTGGGATCTTTCACCCACGACAGCACTTCACACTGTCCAAGGTCATTGGTGTCCATTCAGCAACTGATGAAATTATCTGGGGGTAATTGAGTGGAAAGGCATTCACACCACAGAAACATTCCTTACCAATCTTGGCTGCCTCCTCTCGGAGAGGCCTAATACTAAAGTGAACTGCCCTCACTTTATGGATTGAGAACAAAGATAAGGCATATTGACAGAGAGGGATGACAAAGGAACCAACATCGAATCCCTCCCTCAAAAGGAGGGATGCCCCTTCCTGGGCATCTTTTTCCCCAGTCTGTCTCTATACCATCCCTCATCAATACTCTGCTCTGCAACATCTTCTGAAGGATTAAAGGGCTTTTCTTACTCTAGAAGGGAACAAAGCAATGGGCTTTTTCAACCCTGCTGCTTCCAAGGACTCTGCAAGTGAAGTAATCCATGTGATCTGCTCCACTGAACCACAGGGAACACACAGACACCTCTGTTAGGGAGACAGAGCACTTCAGAGACAAACAAGCAAAGAGAAAACTGCCAAAAATAGGTCATGGAAATAGGTGCTGTCATGATGGGTTTTCCCCAGAAAGTAAATTAAACAGGAGCCCTGTCCTGACACCAGTTTGTAACTGCCAGTGAGTGTTTCTGAAAGGTCATTTAAACTCCGTTCAAAGCAGATCTTTACACAAACCTGTTGTGGGTACACGGAGAGCATGGAGCACTTTTTTTCTCTTTGTATCACCCTCCTACAGTTGATGTGGGATTATAGCTAAGAGCTGCAGAGCCCTTAAAACAGGGGCAGAAGACAACTGTATATCTGCAGTGCTTCATGTAGTCTACTAGAGCCAGCCCAAGGAGTGCAGTTGGGTCTGCACACAGCAAGAGGCCACCTGCCCCTCATTAAAAGCCTTGGTGTCACTCACCACTCCTGGGAAAGCTTCCTGTCACCATTGCAGAGAACTGACATCACAGGCTGGTGCCAGTACTGGTGCTTTTCCCCTTCCTGGGAAAATAAATAACAGCAGCAGTCCCCTTTATACTGGGTTGAAACCTGCAATTAAGAATTTGTTCAAAGGCAGATCTCTAATTGGTTTCTCCCAGGAGAATGGGAGACTCAGCAACATGTTGTGTATGCTGAGAACTAAAGAGGACTCCAGAAAAAAAAGATGCCGGAGGACGAATCACTTGGGTTCTTTCACTTTGGGGCAGGAAGTGCAAGACAAGAGGCAAAACACATGCTCCACCATCAGAAGATACCATAAAGGTTTTACGCCTAATATTGACTGGTTTAGCTTTTTGAAATTGTTGTCTTTCTCTCTGAATACTTGCAAGACTTAATAAAAATAGGCTTTCTGGAGGAGCCAGCTGCTGCCTGCCATCTCCCCCACACCTATACAAAAGCAATACAGAGTGGGCTAAGTTACTGCAGCATCTTCCCTTGCTTTTATTTTTAACTCTGTGCCTTCCTCCAGTTCTCAGAACAACTCCTGCAAATCCCTGTCATTCCAGACTCATTTCCCACATGGATTACAGATTCTTGCAGTATTTCAAGTATCCCTAGATGAAATGTGAGGACAGATTATTTTTCTTGGTCCTAGTACCACTTTTTACTATTTATTTTCCCCAGGCTTCTGAGCAAGGACTTTTTTTGTTTTTTCCTCCTGAACTAAACAACAGGGACAGCAGGGCCTCATTGTACACACAGTCCTAGTTTTTCTGACCCAAGATCTGATGCTGGTTAGGCCATGCTGCCACAGCACAAGTTACACCAAGGTCAATCCCTTCCCTCAACACAAGTCATCAGGCCAGTCTTGGACCATGCTGAAAAATGGCAAATGTAACACAGTGGGACTTCCCCATCAAATAAATCATGCCTTGGAAGTGATGAGAGGATAACTGGGGAAGTTACAATTTTTAGTTGCTTCCACTTAGGAATTTTTATCTTATCATCCAGTTTATATAATTTCTCACTAGATTACTCTCGTACCTTAAGAAGTCAGGTATTTTCAATATCATATTCCTAGTTAGGTTTGACTCTTGGAAGAGTAAACTATATGACCTGAAAGCAAGAAACCTGCGACCAAGCAACCCCTGCTCTTGTAACCATCACTGCTGTCTCTCACACTTTTGCCTGAAGCACTGTAGGAAACATTCTCTAGTCCCTGTCAAACACCACACATCAAAGCCTGGAAGAAAATGACATGAAAAGACGACAGCAGTACCCACAAGTACCAGGCTATGCAATATTTTGCCTTTTAACCATACTGTGCCTCACAGTAGAGGAACAGCTGTAACAACTCCCCACAAACACATCCTTGTGATTCACTCCAGCCTCCTAGTGAGGTGAGATGAGACCATTATCATATAAATTCTCATCTTCACAGAGTACATTGCAACCTCTGCCCAAGCAGGACAGTTCCCATCACTGTGACAGGGCAGCCCAGCTAACTCCTCTCCATCTGGCTTCTCTTTGTCTCAAAAGTTCATTAAAGTGGTGGAACATGAAGGCTCAATCTCATTTGCACTCAAAATCAGTAGTGAGTCCAGCAAAAAACTCCCCTCGTGGTTTACTGCCTTTCCCTCCATGCACACACCATTGCTGTTTTTTTTTCTTTGAATCTGATGATTCCACAACATAATGATAAAATTTTTGCTTGACTTCTGATGAAGGCTAAGCAGATAAAATTGAGTGTGTTCCTGCTTCACCTGTTTTCTCCCAGACCCCAGTATTTTTCTCTACAAAAATAACCAGAGGTGAATACTCACCACCCTACTCAGAAAATCTAGAAGACACCATCACAAACGTGACTAGCTCTGCCCACCCAAAATTTCTCTTCAGATTTCACCTTCCATGACACACTTTAGTTCTCCACCCTGTTTTACACTGCATGATATCCTGGGATATCATAAAGAGCTCTCACCTTTCAATGCATGAAATGGAAATTGAACTAGCAAAGATTCTAGCTCAAACTCTTAAAAAATTAAATACAAAATAATTGCCTTGTCCACTGAATCATAGCCAGTAGTCCTAGGAGAACAACACTGGGAACTTTGCAGCACACAGGTGGATTCCCCAGACCAGAGCTCTGAATTTCACTTGCACACAACGATTAGGTATTTCATCTTCCAGCCAAGATGTGCAGCATGATAAAAGCAAAGGCTTTAGATCTCAAGAGAGAAACTTAATCTCCGTTTCTCAGATGACAAACGGTAATTCACAGGTAGCAAGATTTACCTGCAAGTCCTATTGCAGCAGAACAGGAATACCATTACCTCATTCCTCCCATTTCCCTGCAGTTTCCACAGAGAATAAAGGCAGTTTCGAACCCAGTTTTGACCTGTTGCACTGTCCCAGGAAGGGAGACATCAGAAAGTATTTGTACTTTGTTGGTCTCAATAAGCAGTGAGAATTCAGGGGTTCATTGACATTGTTTGACAACCAGCGCCCAAATAGGCTCATGTGAAATCTGCCAGACCTAACAACGAAAACATTCCGAGATTAGGCAGAAATGTTACATTAGTGAATCACAGTTTGTCCTGACAAATCAGGTTTCTGCAAATAGTTTTTGAGACCTGTGAATGAAGCTTATGCCTTTATTAGCATAGGCTTTTCCTATATAAAAACTTGCTTAGTTTGGATGTTGTTTCCCCTTCCTTTCCTTCATCCCTATTAAGATATTGATACTTCACTTGCACATACTTACCTAAAGAGAGCCAAAACTCAATGATCTACATAAACAGCTTTTTGTAGCACCTAAGAAAACAGCCAAATTTCTAATGACTCTTGGAACAGGCCTATAAGTTTGTACACTGGCTCAGAGTTGCCACAGCAAAGTGCTGGCACTCCAAAGGTTCAGTTCCTGAAACTGCTGGGCTCAGTCTTCCTTAAAATCTGCCATTTTAGGCTCAATGGCCATTGGGAGTTTCCACAGTGTTTCTGACCACTGTCCAAAGGAATCACCCAATGTTTATCACATGACCTGAACCGGTGCGCACCCCAAAACTGCTTCTAGGATGAAGAAGTTTTGCTATTTTAAGTCTCATTCTGCTGTTCCTTTGCATTTTGTGTAGCACATCCAGCTTGCAATGAGATGCTGGGATCCTGCAGGATACAAGCTGAGCATCTCTACCCAGGGGCCTGCCTGGTTCAAGGCTTGTGTTTGCATGGCCATTTAGCAAAGAAGTGACTGCACTGCCCTACCAAGTGTGCCCAGCACAGAACACTTTGCGTTATCTGTACACAGCACACCTACACAGGAAAGCTACCTGTGCCGCTCCAGTGCAGCCCTGCCTCGTGTGCCAAGTAAGATCTGCAATGAGGAGAATGAGGAGACGTGAACTGCTTTACCTTCCCATTGTCTCCCCATTAGGCAGTTATGAGACTGTGTCTAGGAAAAAAAATAGTCTAGATCAAGAAATAATTTCTTCCTCAAAGAGAGGCTGAATTATGATCTGAAGCATATCAGTTTAAATTTAAATACCTCCCAGGTCTCTTGGATTAATCACAACCATTACCTTGTACAGTTTTGGAATTCTCAGCAAACATGAAAAGTCTACAGAAAGCAGAAAAGCAGAGACAAGAAATGGCTGTTTTCTAATGTCTTTTGTCAGTTTTGCATATTTTAGACAACAAACTCATTGGGACATGAGTATCTTAATCATTGTATTTGTCTACAGCACAAGAGAAGACATGATTAGTCTTGCTTTAGGCATTACTGTTATGTTAGTTTATTAAGGCAGTGGTATACTCAAATTATGGTGCATCCACCACTCCCAAGAGCCCCAGTTCTACCTCTCTTCGATAAGGCTGTATACCAGGAAAGAAAGATACTGGATTTCTATAGAGTGTTTAAAAAACCAAACTTATAAAACTCAATAACTCTAAGATTTAGATTATAGCCTCCTGACTGTTCCTGCATCGAAAGAGAAGGAAAACTGTTTTTTGTTGCTCTTCAGAAGCTGTCCCATAAGCACTGCAAAACTACAGTTTAGTGCTATAGAACATTTCATTTAAAGGGAAAAAAGAAAACAAGAGGCTTCCAGCACAAGTTCTTCCCTGCATTCTGATTTCCAGTGCAGGCAGTTGGAGCTGAGGGCTCCAGCCAGCACACAGAGCTTTGCTGGCTGGGGATGCAGCAGTCTGCACAGCGATTGCTCAGTGTGCAGAGAAGGATGCTGGCAGATTGGTTTTCAAAGATCTTTAATACAACCAAAAGGATAGAATTCATTTACCCAGAAAAGACAGAAAAGTCCTTTTTGCAATAATATCAATAAAATCTCATTCAATCTCTATCCCTCCCAAATCCCCACTGCAAATTTAAAACTGATTTATTATTAGCTGGCTGAGATGAGCAATTAAAATAGAACATTAGAAGATACTTAGGTGAATTCAGCACCTTGTGTGGATATGTGGCAATAAATCTGTTCCCTGGCAGTGTGTGGGAGAATTCCTCCCTGCTGTGGATTCATACCCAGTATCAGGCAGGGCCTCGCTTGCTTATTGCCAAATAAGCAGTGGGACTGGTGCATAGGATGGCAGCAGTCCCAGTCTCTATATGCAGGAAGAAAACAGTGCCAGGGATAATTCTTCATACAGGTAAACTGGAGGCATCTCCTTTTCCACAAGGAAATGTCATGCCAGACACACAGGCTGCTTCTCCCTTCAGCCTGCGTTGTGTTATTATCTGCTTATGGGGGAAGAGAAAAACAAGTTGTACAGAGCCTTGACTCTCCCCCCAATAAACCAAGCAATGTCACCAAGCAGATCAATTGGAAGAGTCAAAGTCAAATACCTTCATCACACCCAGAAGTTTCTCCAGTTTCTAATGTGAATAAGGCTGTGCAATGAATAATGACCTATGCAATAAAGTAGTAACAGCTGGACTTTTTGGACAGCTCCTGTGCCAACACAAGAGGGCACAGCAATGCTGCCCTATCCATGAAGGGCCACATCCTGGCTCCAATTGGAAGCCACATATGGGGCGCAAGGTAAAAACAGAAAATTCCTGGGAGGAACCTACAAAGCCTGTGAGGCAGCACATGATCCAGCTCCCCCTACACCAGTTGGGCAGCTCCAGCTCTGGCAAGCTCCGTCCTGTCGCAATCTTTGGTCCATTTTCTATCTGCTGTGGCTGGAGGCATAAGTGCTGAAGCTCAGCTTTTAAGCAGCTGAAAGCTAGAAAGCAAATACATGCTCCAAAGGGATTATTTTAAATTTCTTTGATTACCATGTATTTGGGGCTGGGCTCCCAATGAATTCAAATAGCTGAGATTACTTACAAACCTGGCGCTGCTGAAAATCACCCAAATGAATGACTCCTGCCTCGAAAAGACCTTGGCTCCAGCTCAAAGCTATTTCTGCGTTAGCATGATCGATTCTGCCAACCTGCTGGGCTCTTTGTGCAGGAGATCTCGGAGCAGCTGAAGGGTACGTTCTGCAGAGAGGCTCCAGCACTGAGACAGAGAGCAACGCGCACAAGGCATCGGGCCACGTGCCAGGTGACTCACAGGAGCAAGGGCACACTCAGAAACCAAATAAAATCATAGAATATTCTGCGTCAGGAGAGACCCACAAGGATCATCAAAGTCCAACTCTTGGCCTTGCACAGGAGAGGCTCAACAATCCTACCAGGTGCCTGAAAGCATTTTCCAAATGCTCCTTGAACTCAGACAGGCTTAGTGCTGTAACCACTTCCCTGGGGAACCAGTTCCAGTGCCCAACAACCCTCTGGGGGAAGAACCTTAAGAGTAAAGAACTTAATTACTCTGTCTGGGCCTTCCCTGCAGATCTTTCCTACTCCCTGCCTTCCAAGGGCCCTGCCACCGGGAACATGAGCAGCTCTGCTCCCTGCTGCAGCACAGCAGCCACACTGCTGCCAGCCAGAGGCTCTGCACCACCCTAGGGAATGGCTGGGGGGCCAGGAGGAGCATCCTGACTCTTGAGGAATACATTCAGTGCAGGTAGCTTAGGGTGCAGCTGCATAACACAAAAAAAAGGCTGCAACAAGGCTATTTTCATGTCCAGACTCTTCTTGCACATGATTTTGGACACTGCTCACCTGCTTTGGGAACAAGAAGTTTCTCTTATTCTTCTTGAACTATTTATTACAAACAAGAGTCAGATATAAACCTTAATCTTGAACATCCTAATCATGCTTGCATGTGTGCTGTAGGATTGGAAACCCCACAGGAATAATTCACTCCCACAAACAGTTTGGGTGTCAGCTTCAGATCCCCTGATGGGTAAGTGCTCACAAAGTTTGGGGTAAGGACAAGGTAAAAGCCAACACTGAAGCACAACTGCAAGGCAGCATTAGCACTCCAGGGTTATCTGAGCAGATAACACACACACAAACCTCCCTGCCCAACCACTGTGCCATGGTAAACACCAAAACAATTTGCCTCTGATTAGCTGCCCTTTTATCATCACACAGACCTCACAGTTTCAATTGTGTGTTCAGGGCTCTACTCCAGCCTCAATTCTTCACCTCCTCCTGTCTTTTCTCAAATGTTCTCCCCCGCACATCAGACCTTACTCTCAGCCTGATACACTGAGCAGACAAGTCCCAGCAGTCTATCACCCTAGTCAAGAGTCAGCCTAGACATTAAACCTTTCACTTTTGGCCTTTCTTTAGGAACGGAAAAAATAATAGTTCCACAGACATAGTGCAAAGGCTTAACCTCTATCCTCCAGATGCAGGAAAATCAAATAGCAAACCATAAATCTAGACCTTGGTCAGGTCAGATCAGATCTGGAAAAGAAGCTTCTCTGCTGCTCTGTGTGCCTTGGAGGTGCTCCAAGGCCCACACCACCCCTCTCACTTCCCAGATGGTCAGCAACAACAGGCCACTGTCCTTTTGCTAAACAGGCAACCACAGAGGGGACATCAGCTTCCACTTAGCCTGAGCCCTTTCTTCCACCAAGACTCACATTGCCTGCAGAGAGACAAGCGAGGAGCCCTCATGTCCCCTGCTCAGCTTCAGAGTCAAACTAACAGCCAAGCTCCCAGCAGAGCAGTCCCCAGCATCCCTTGAGCCCCCAACAGCAAGAAAACTGCCAGAGGCAAAGGCCTATTTTAATCTCCCTACTATCTGGATCATCCTGGTCACAAGGAACATTTCTTAGGAACCACGGTTTCAGCTGTAGTAGAAACACTACAGTAATAAGACAAATAATTAACATAGATTATTATTTCTCTAGTCACCTTTTCACTCCATCCCTTCACTGTGGAAAGGTGCTGGTGGATCATGAGGAAGCCCAACTCTCTGGATGCCTTTCAACAGCATTTTTGACATAAACCAGAGACAAAAATTCCACAGACCTGCTCCAAGGCCAGCAGCAAGGAAGGAAGCACTGCTGGGATCTGGGAAGGCAGCTGAGCTTGTAAGGGCTGTAATGGGCTTAACAAGGGTCCCAGGGTAGGCTTCATGCTCCCCTGGGGGTGTTCATTTGTGGTCTCTGCAGGCTCCAACAGACTCCTCTTAATAAAAGGTCTCTTTTTTTGGCAAGTGTGAGAGCTGCAGTCTGACTTGTGGGTGGTTGCTCAGACAGTCAAAGTAATGAGGATTTTTCCCACATAAGAAACAATCTCCAAGGGAGTATTTTTAAGCGATTCAACAGAAATCCATACCATTCCTCAGTCCAAAGCTGTCTGCAGGCCTGCATTGAAGTCCACAGGAAATTTTGGATTTTGGATTAGGCTTCCACTTTCTCTAGTCCTTTCTCATTTTCTTACACTGCAAGAGCACACCTGGATCAGGCAACATGAAAAGCTTCTCCTCAGCATGCCAACACACTTAAGCCTGACCTGTAACACCCCCTGCCATGCCAGGACTGGGCTCGCCAGCAGTGCAGGCTGTCAGGTGTTATCACATTCGAGTGTTTGGTACTTGCATGAAAACTGTAGATTTGACAGTAAGCTGACATCTCAGACTCAGCTCCTTATTGTGCATATAGCTCACATGAGAACAAGGCTCACTAATTACTCAAGAGGAGTCCATAATTGTGCATATTTTAGAAACAGGCAGGTCAAAGAGCACTCCTTAAAACACCCTGGCACTAGGAGCAAGAATTAGGTTGAGAGAAGTAGAGTTTGCCTCAGATGATCTCTTGTTCCTCAAAATATTTTGGGCGTTTATTAGTTTTTCAGGAGAGGAAAGGAAAAATATATTCCACATTCAGGAGCTGGGGAGTTCTTGACAGATTAGTTTCCCTCACTTACAGTTTTCAGCATGTTTCTCCATTTAAAAAAATAAAATCAATTATGTGCAGATCACTAGGACAAGAAATTGATATAACTCTCAGGAAGTTTCCAGGGCAGTTTTCACTCCCATTTAAAAGATATATTAAGACATTGACCCATAAATGCATAGAGCTACTCTTCCTGTTAGACCAAGGGTGTAGAAGACTCCTTTTTTTATTTGCCTCAAACAAGGCTGAGAAGTACTGCCAGGAGTCATTTTAAACCCACTGCGATGTATATGGAAGATCAGGAACACAAGGGTAAACACCTTAAGCTACATATTTGCCTGGTCTATCTTAAAACTCTGTCTGTTGTACAGAACAAACCTGGTCTCCTCTGAGTCACCTGAATTATTCCAGATGCAAATCCATGTGATGGAAAGGTGACATCACGGCCCAGAGGAGCACTTGCCATTTACCCTCGAGTGGTTTCCCTGCCTGATGTAGCCCCTCTTTGGGCAGAGATTAAACAGACCCATCAGGCTTCCACAAGAGCTCTTAGTGACAGAAACAAGACTCCAAAAGGACCAGCAAGGTTGGTGTCTTTGCCTAAGAAACAGAAACCTCTCCAGGCAGTTGCCTTTCCAGGCTCTCCTTGGAGACGTAAATTACAGAGGCAGCACCAAGTCCCTCTGGGCAGAGATATAGTAAACAATAGGTGAAAATGAAAATATTTACAACCTTAATAGGGGAGGAAAAAGCAACAGGAAGAGAGGCTGAGATAGATTCAGCCCAAGGTTCACTTGGGGAGGAGAAACAGCTGCACCAATGCAGCATGTTCTGTGAAACACCATCAAGGACTGTGCCGGGCAGCTCTCTCAGGAACGTTTATGCTTTTCTGTCTCAGCCCAAAGCACTAATTTTCAAGGTGAAAGTGATTTTTTCCAGAATGATACAGCTGTTCAATATCCAGGCTACGAGCAAAACCCAGGTCCCTGCCCTTCTTCCAAAGTTTGGTCTCTTCCACCACTCTCCTCAGCAAATAGCAAGAGAATTTGCCAAGGAGAGAGAACGTTTTCTTGCACAACACAGTGAAAATGAGAACAAAAAGTGTTACCCAAAAGTCCAAACTGAATATGTAAAATAATCTTGTTTCAATGGGCAGCAACACTTGTGGGCTCTATAAGGAACAGTAAACCCACTTGTCTGAATTATATAGCATAGACAATTAATATGGTATAACAGCTAATGGTGAGCAGTACAGTCATAGGAGCTGTAAACCCTGGCTCTCAAAAAAAAAAACAAAACAAAATATTATACCCATCTGTCAAAACCCTCACCCTCAGCTTTTGAGTCTCCTAAATGTGGAAGTCCTCTAACACTACACCTGGAACCAGACTCCAACTCACTCCTCAGAAAGGGACTCAACATCAAGTTTCTCGCTGAAAGCAGCAGATAATAGCTAAGACAGCCTTGGCAAAACAAGGCCTTGAAGGCAAAAGAATCCCTGGGCACTGCACCTACATTAAAGAAAAAATTAAAATCGCATGCTTGACTGGACTGCATATGTCTCTTGTTTTGTCTAACTGAGGATGATCTCAAGTCGTGTTGTGTGGCAAGCAGCTCACAGATAAGGACTGCTAATAAGTGAGGAAGCCTTTCCTTCTTTTTCTGAATCATTTTTATGGATGCCTGAGGTTATTGCAAACTACTGCATCAACACTGAATCAATCACTCCCTCCTTTGCATAGTTAAGTACAATCCATTCTTTTCATAAAACTTTGTTATCCATTGAATCAAAGCAGTAAAAAAGGAAGGGGGAAAAGGCCAACATCCTTATTTGCAGCTTCCCAAGTCACTTAGTCACTCTCCAGCTTGAGTTTTAGCTACACAGCCAGATAACAGCACTAGTGGCTACATCAGGGGTTTGGAAGCAAAGGGAAAGGAGGAGGTGAAGCAAGCCCAGGAGACAGCTAAAAGGAAAACATCTTTAAAGCTCCCCTGAATTGATGACACTTACCTGTTTGTTCCATTTTATGCCTCTGGGTTTCTCTGAAATAGAGAAGAGCAATTATGAAGTGACCCACTTTCCTTCTGTTTAGTGCAAGGAGGAAACAGGGGGAAGGGGAAGAATGGGAGGAGAGGGAGAGTTGCAGAAGGATAATATCAAATGGGAGAGAGAAGGCAAAAACGCCCATCCAAACTGTTACAGAAGATTGGAGGGTAAATTGTGATGACCCAGTTTAAAGAAAGAGCAGGAACTAGACCTACTAACAGTCAACACCTTCCCACGCACTCGAAGGAGAGGGAGCAGCAAGGGAGAAAGAGGAACAAACCCAAGGCTTACAGCACTTTTTGTGGTACAAACTCATTCCTTCAGGACAAAACTTGGACAGGGAAAATGTGAAAGCAAAAGAGAGGGGTTCTCCAGCCTTTTTATCTGGCTAAGGGAGGGGTGGAGCTGCCTCCTGGTCGGGATGGAGCAAATCAGGGCCAGGTGCTGAAAATCAAGAGTCAAAAGAGCTCAGCCAGTTTGCAGCAGTCGAGGCTCCCTCACAGGTGAGGGTGGGAGACACATCAAGATGTCAGGGGAATGGCTGATCTTTCTCTTTGTAAAAGACCAAAAAGTGGCATTGCATGTGCTGAAGTCAGAGGAAATCACATGATCTGATGGTATGATCTGACATGGCAGCTCTAGCCTTCATTCTGGTGTGGGGCAGCATCTTCAGGATACCTTCAGCCACTGTGGCTTTCACCACTTGCTGTGACAATTGATGGCTCTGAACTGGTAACTGTAGGGAGCCTAAGAGCTGTCTGTCTTCTAGACAGAAACTGGTATTTGGGAGGAGAAGGGGTGTTCTGATCTGCTTTACAATTTTGTCTTTTGCTTAAAGATTAGTGATTTTTTTCTATTTCCCTCCTTCAGTCCCATTTACTTCACTCAGTATAATCAGGCACAAGTGGAATGAAGCTGGTACTTGTGCACCACTTCATACCATTCCAAAACGATTAAATAGATACTGTAAAAAATACATTTATTGTGTGGTTGGCAATTATAACCATAAAGGAAGGAATAGCTGTGCCCTCATCTCCAGGTGGATTTAAAGAGTAACCTCATTAAAAGTGTGGATTAAACTAGCATGTTACTTTGCGTGGACTTAAAGCTTAGTGGCCAGAGTACATGGCTAAAATTGTATGGGGAACTGCAAATAAATGATATTGTGTGTTAATATATTGGCAGATATAAATGACATTGTGTGCTGCTGTGGTTTTGGGTGCACAAAGTTAGGCAAAAAGACACCAGAGACTGCAGCACCCAACAGTGGTTGGATTTACTCAGTACACTGCAAAACTCAACCGTGTTGGGACATTTAAGAAGCCCTAAAAGGACAAATCAGGAGATGCATTTTTCAAACTATTGTCCCACATCTTTCTCGCTGTTTCTAAAGGCAGAAAATGCCTGTGACACTCCTTTGCGTGTGCACAAGGCTTTGTGTGGCCAGCGGGAGCTCCAGCCACCTGCCTGGTCACCGTGGAGTGAGCCAAGCTCTGGGAGTCTGTCTTGGCAGCCCATGGCCTGAGGTAGGCTGAGCTGGGCTCCAAGGGCATGGCATCTCCTCCTTTTCCCAGGCTTGAACGTAGCTCCTAGTTGGCAATTGCTTCACCTGAACAGGCCTTACCCAGCTAGTGCCAGCAACGCCCAGAAATGCCGCTGAAGGAGCATTGGGTGTTTTGAGATCAAACAGAAATGCCTGGTGCCTTTGGCTGCCTGAAGCTTGCACAGCAGCCAGAAAGAGTTTTACTCATGGTTTGATGTTCACCTCTTCCAGTTCAGTCTGTGTCCTGCTTTGTGGGACCTCATTTCTTAATTCAGCTTTTGGATAGGTTTTTGAAATGGTTTCCAAGTTAAGAGAATTCAAATCTGATGATGGTTTGTATTAATTGCAATTGAATTAAAAATGGTGTTTAACCCTTACCTGCTGTCTCCCTCACAGACAAACAGAGGTACCTGTGTTTGTATCTACTTTCCTCCATAAAATACAAACTAAATGATCCTACTCCTCCTTTCTCTGTGTCCAGTATCTTTGTGACTCTCTGTGCCTAGTGAGACTTCCGTAGAGCCTTCTTCTCATGACAGTTGAGCTTGGCCTAAAACTCCAACTAGAAAGGTTTCTGGAGGCCTCAGAGCAGCTCTACCTCCAGGACAGATCTGTAGAGATGTGACTAGGTTGTGACAACTTCTCCTTTGCTTATCAGATAATACATGTTAAAGTCTGGCCTTACTGGAATGTCACAGTCAAACCGGACTGTGCAGCTGTGAGAAGGATCCAACCAAGGCAGGGGAAGGTGGGGTCAACAGTGGAGACCCAGACTCACCAAATATTTAAGTCATGGTTGTTCTTTAAGCAACTAATTGGGAATGGGGTACTGAAACACCTTTGGGGATCTGGCTCTGCACATCTAAGAGTTATCAGGAAATCTGTGGGGACTCATCTCTGAGGGTTTATGTTAAAATTGTATTTTCCATGTCTCTATTTCTGAACATAAGCCTCAGAGGAATCTTGGCTTGGCTTGAATTGGAGCACCTGATCATAGACAGGTCCTTAAAAAAGCCCGCAGCTTAACGGTATACCTAGAGATCCTGAAACTGCAGAGAAAAATTAGGTCCAGCGATTCCCTCAAATTTAATCAGAAGCAGCCTGGGGCACATAGATGCAAGTATGGCTGATGGTCAGAATTCAGTAGTTACATAAACAGCAGAGAATGACAGAAAATAATTAGGAGTTCTGCATAAAAGGCTTGATCCTCAAACTGTTCTTATCACACAGCCCGTAACAGACTAGGGCATGCCTTGGCATCTAAGTCTGGAAAATGCAGAAGTCAGAGAGGCTGTGAAATGTTCTGTGTCAAAGAAGGTACATTTTTCCTCTCTTTTGAGTTATATGCCTAGTTCAGTTCATTTCCCAGCCACATACTTGAGGCATAGAAAAGCAGCACTGGGGTAAAAGAGATATTTCCCTCTATGATGAAAAAAAAAAAAAAAGGAAATGTCTGAGGAAGGTGGAGAAAATCGAGGTAGTCTTTGTGTTACAACCTACTCCAGGAGAGCCTGGGAACTAACATCCAGGACCTGGTGGCACTGTCAGCGTTGTGGTGTTTCACTCACTTAGCTGCCTCACAGCTCGGCTTTGCAGCACAGGGGTGTGTGTTGGAGGCTGAAAGTGATGCTGTGACAGCCAAGAAGCTCCCACTGCCCACAGACCTCAAATCCTGGATAAAGCAAAGGCTGTTCTTTCCCCCTCTGAACCAGCTGCAGGCTTTGCCTGTTCTGTGCTTCACTGGCTCCTGGTCAGTAACGTGGGAACCCACATCTTGCCTCTCTCATACAGGAAAGTATGTTCCCCATCTCATTATTCATGGACTGTGCCCACAGGTGCCAGTTGTTCAGCCTGCTGAATATTTGCCTGAATAATTAGGAAGGAGCTGAATCATTCTTAGATCAAATTCCAGTTTTCTCTCCCCTCCTTCTTCATTTATAGGCTTTGCTTGTCATAGGTCTCCTGTACACAGTGTCAAATGAGTGTCCAAATACTATCAGATAGAGTAAAAATATTCCCTATGTGCCTTTATTTTTTTTCTCTTTTTTGAAATCGTTCCCAAAAGATGCCAAAGACTCAGCTGCAATTGCTTAGTAGCACTTATTGCGACAGAAATCCTGGTGCTGCGGTGCAAAAGGCTGCCCCCGTCTGCATCTCCCAGGATAGAGGTATCCGTGTTCCTGAATGACACAGAATATATCCCTTCCCTTGCTCATTTTCAGAATAACTGTAGGAAAGGTACTCGTTCCTACTAAGCTTATTGGGCGATGCTCGTGATCTGTTTAATGATTCTGTCCTATGTTGTTTTATTAAAATACGTGATTTCTGCTGCAGCAGAGCTTGAAAATGAATCTTAAACTCAACACGGTTTTCTCACTGGAAACCTACCTTTTATCCTCCTCCCACTCTCTCCTTGCTTTCTCTTCCTTTTTCCACCCCTTATTCCTCTTTCCTCAAGTTATGCTGCATTTTATTTTGCCTTCACTGCATTTTCCTCCCTGTCTTAAGGAGCCAAATTCATTCCTGCTAGTATCCAGTAGACTGAAATTCTTCTCAAAGGCATTATTGGGCTGAATCCAAACCCAGCCAGCATTTTGCAGTGCTAGTGGCTTAGTCAAAACTGCAGTTTGTAATTTCTCTTTTCCTTCCCTTATCTACTGTTAATATGAATTATTAATAAGTACTAGTATTGCTCTCTCAAAAATCATACTTAATTTCAAAGCCACCTATCAGACAAGCTGTCTGACTGAAAATTCCCTTTTAACTTTCTGTGTGTGCTTGGAACTTGCACGATGCGCGCGCACAGCCAGCCTGGATTTCAGACCAAGGCTCACTCTGGGATTCCTCTTGCCATCTGCAGTGCACGCCTAACCCAAGTGCTGGGCACGGTTAACCCGTGCCTGAGCTGGCCAGAAAGGGTTTGTTTTTCCAAATTGTCATTTATGACGCTAACTGCTTCCCAATCAGGCTGCTGCTCCAGATCCCTCACCTGGAGAGGGGGGGGAGTGTCTGCACAGTGTTAATCTTATGCTGCTAGTCTGTGTTTACAGCCCTTAAACCTGCCAGATTCTCTGCTTCCCTGCGGTTCCCATGTGCGCAGCTCATCAGACACTCTAATGCAGCAGGAAGCCCCTCTTGCCTGAGAATTCCTTTGCCGTATATTTAGCAAACTTTTGACTGCTTCCCTCCAAATGAGACTGAAGGACGTATTTTTGTAGGAGAGGGTGAGACTCACAAAGCACGATCTACAGTCACGTTTTTCTGTGGGGAACTACTGAGCAGAGGAGGAGGAATCACCCGCAGCTCTCTCTCCTTCTCCCCCGCGCCTTCCCTTCCCTTCCCTCCCCTCCCCTCCCCGTCCCTCCCCCACGCCCAAACAACCATAACACGAGACGAACGCGCTCCAAAATACAGCTGCATCGCCTTCCCTCCCTTCCGGCTCTCTTTTCCTTGGCAAAAGCGGGGAAAACAGACACGGTGAGGATGGAATCACCGCTAATGCGGGACTGATGTTTTGACTCAGTGTCATCCGCAGACTGTTCAGAAAAGCCTGTGCGCAGGGTGTCAGAGTTAAACGCAGCGAGGGCTCGGTTATTGCTGGCAGGAGAGGCTCAGACAAGGAAGGGGGAGGCATCTGTAGGTCTGGATGGTTCCATAAATGAATGGACTAAGGCTTGTGGAATGAAAGGGGAAAGATGACTGAGGTTACGAAAGAGAGCATCGCACTTCGGCTGCAATCCCCGTCTTTCCTTACACTCCCCATTAAGAGATAAATTTTACAAATATCCACCGTTTTGTATGAAATGAAAGGATTTCATTCCCATTAGAAATCACACTGGAGACAGCTCCATTTGCTCCAAATTAGGTACGCTCTGAATGAATATTTTAATTAATCCATGACGAATCAGCCAGGCTCCTTCCTGGAACGGAGCTGCCGTTTCTCACCTCAGTGGGATGTGCAGCTCTGTGTGTGCATGTACGTGCCCGAGATTTCGCTTGGTTTTATTTTCTCTCCCTCTTTTTTGAACCTGTCCTCAAACGATCAGTTACAACACATGTCATCAGCCATGGATTTCCTTGCGTTTGGCTGCTCCTGCTTAGGAGCGGGGAGGGCGAAGAGGGGGAATAATCATCTTAACACACCCAGACCCCTGGCAGGATGTTCTGAGCGATAAAAAGAGGGGAGAGAAGGAAGAATTCGCACATAAAAATAGAAGCCCACGTAGACTGGCCATATATGGAGTACCGGGGACTTCAGAGGGATACCCTCTTCGGACCACCCCTTTGGCGGAGGAAATCGCTGCTGCGGGAGGGCCCCTTGCCCCCTCCGCGGGCGGCCGGCCCGTGCCCCTGTGCCCCCACCCCGAGGCGGCTGCGGGGGGCTGCGGGAGGCTGCTGGCGGCGGGGCCGGCGCGGCGCGGAGCAGAGCACAGCAAAGCAGAGCGGCGATGACTCAAGCGCGCCCGTCCCGCGCTGCCCCCCCGCTCCCCCCGGCGGGCAGGGCTATTAAAAGCTGCTGACGTAGGCGCGCACGGCCATCTTTGATGAGGGCACGGCCGCCGCTGCGCTGAAGAAGGAGCCCCGCGCAGGGCAGGGCAGCGGCGCCGTCCTCGCCTCCCGCCCGCCCGCGGCACCGCCACAGCGGCCCCCGGCACCGGCACAGGTGGGCACCGGCACAGGTGGGCACCGGCGGCGCGGGGGGCACGGGGGGGGGGCAGCGGGAATGGAACGGGCGGAAAGGGGGTATGTCGAGAAGGACCCGTTCGGCTTTTGGGGTTGTTTTTGTTTTGTCTGCAGCCTGTGGGCTGCTGCGGGGACGGAGGAGGGCAGGGAGAGGGGGCGATGTGGCCGGCTGCAGGGCGCGGGCTGTGCCTCTGGGCCGTGCGGGCGGCAGGAGGCCGGCGGCGGAGGGCAGGTCGGGGGAGCCGGGCAGCAGCGCCATTCCCGGCGCGGAGCGGGACGCAGGGTCTGCGGGCGCGCTGCGCTGCAGGGTCGGGCCCCGCTGTGCCGCCCGGGGCACTGCAGCGTCCGCACCGCACCGCGCCGGGCTGCGGCGGCGCTTCAGCACCGCGGACAGCGCCGGGGCCGCGCCGGACCGGGAGGGGGAGTGTATGCGTCTGTCTGTCTGTCTATCTATCTATCTGTCTGTCTGTCTATCTCTCTCTCTATCTGTCTATCTGTCTATCTATCTATCTCTCTATCTAATCTATCGTCTGTCTAATCCATCTGTGTAATCTCTCTCTCTCTGTCTGCACACACACGCCCGCACGGCTGTGTGTGTGCTCAGCACCGCGGAGAGCGGCGCGGGAGCCCCCCCGGCGGTGGCGGTGGCGGCGGTGGCGGTGGCTCCGGGGGCGGCCGTGCCGCTCCCGCTGCCGCTGCCGCTGCCGCTGCCGCAGCGCCCTGCGGCTCCGCGCCCCCCGCCCCGGCGCTGCCCGCGGCTCGCTCATGCCGGGACGGCACCGCCGCCAGGACCGGCTGTGGCTGTGCGGCGGACAGGGAGAAATAAAACTAAAAATTAAAAAAAAAAAAAGGAAGAAAAAAAGGCAAATGGCTTTAGTTCCTGAAATGAACCGGCGCTCGGTACTTGGGCCCCGCTGTCTGGGGAGGTTTTCAGTGCGGGGGAAGCCGGGGGGTTACGTAACGCGGGGCCCGCGGGGACCCCCGGCCGCCCCCCGGGGCTCCCCCCCCGCACCCCCTTCGCCCCGGTGCCCTGTGCCGGGAGCCGGGGGCTGAGCCCGGCCCGGCCCCGGCCCTGTCCCCGCCGTTCCCCGCGCTGCGGAGCGGTGCGGAGCCGCCGCCTTATGTAACGCGGGCTGCCCCGTCACGGCTGCCGGCCCCGCTCCCCCGGCCCCGCTCCCCCGGCCCCGCCCGTGCCCGCCCCGCTACCCCGGCCTCTCGGCGCCGATCGCCGCTGCCCAAGTTGGTAACTTCGCTGCTATTCCTGCGGGGCAAATAAACAAGGGGAGAAAGGGGAACGGGGCTGCGTGTCCAGACACTGCGCCGCGTAGCTGCGTCAAACCGGGGCCGCGGGATCTGCCAGATTTACGTGCTTGGCTTGAATAATCGCTGCTGGTTTCGTTCCCAGCTGAAAAGCGGGGAGACAAGGGGGGCTGGTCTGCGGTGCAGCCCCACAACCTGTACCCGTCTGCTGCCAGCGCTGGCTGCAGCATCCACAAGGACATGCCAGTCCCACAGCCCCCACCTTGTCCTAGCTCTGGGCATAGAGCTACAGCAGCACGGCCACAGCGGTACGAGGGTGGTGTGGGGCTGCCACCTCCGTGGGTGGCAAGGGAAGGGATGGAGACGTATGGGAATTGAGTGCTCCGAAGGGTACAGCTATGGGAAGTGACCCTCTCCTCGGCCCCCGTCTCCCTGAATGTTCCTGCATCATGGGCAGAGACGCCAGTCTAGGGAAAAGCAGCAGTGGTTTTCCACTGCTACTGCGTAGTGCAGAAGGGGTCAGCCAGGAGGTGACCACTGAAGAGTTTGATCCCTAGGACGGATGCCAAAAAGATAACAGAGGTGACCAAACTAAAGGGGCAGGCAGGCCTGATTTGCAAAAGCTTGAGGCTGACTCTGAAGTCAGGAGGAGTTGCAGAAACTCAGCATGTTACGAAACAAAATGCAGCTAAATAGCAACCCCCAAATAAATGCAGCTTAACTTTCTTTCTACAGCTGACTACAAAACTACAGTGGCACTTCCAAGAGCACTCAGGACCAGGCTCTGTGTCCATTGAACTCTTGGGGGCAGTGAAAGAAAGAACAGCAGAATCCAGCCAGTACTGAACCCTCAAAATACATCTAATGAGACACAGCTCCAGTTTGCAGATTTATTGCTTTGGAGGTGGGAGCTGCTTTTCAGGTCAAAGAAAAGCTTTTCGTTTGTCTCCCTATGCTTTAGGTATGGCAACAAATAACAAGGTTGAAGTGCCGAGGCAAATAAAGCACGGTCTGAACCCAATGCTTGCATTGCTTTAACTGAGCAAAGTAACAAAACAAAACACTTTCCTGTCACTGTGAACAACTTCGGCGATTTCTCTGTCTGTCTAAGGCTACAGCTACTGCATTTGTAGTAACCCTCAGAGAAAAATTCAAAGTATATGGCATAGTGCAGGGCTCACTTTGTTAATGATTTCTTCTTTCAGGAATGAAGAGAAGCTGTTTTACCTTTGCCTTGGCTCGTTGTTTCACAATTACTCTTTTTCTCCTAATTTTTTCTCTAATCTCTGACATAACTCTTTATAACAATAGGACTGTACTTTCATCTGCACATATTTATACATACACACACACACGCTCATTTCAGAGATTTCTAGTGTTCTATGCTCTGTATGACCACAACAAATGCAGACTGACTTTGCAGCTTTCTTTGGGCAGCGTACATTTTTCTGTCTGTGTAGTTTCATGCCCTGCTACCAATGCAGTAACCTTTGGGCTGGGCCAGTGCCAGGCAGGCTGTAACAAGAGACTTGTTCAAGTGTTTTAGAGCATCCAGCAGAGAGAATAATAATGCATTGCTTGAGAGCTGCAGCAGGATGCAGATCTCAGGCAGATCATGATTACCTCTAGGAAGCTGGACTTTGGAGCACACACCAGGGCTCATGTATCTACTCCTGGGAGTGCTGGATATAGTTTGTCAAGACCATAAGTTGTGAGAGAAGAGTTTATTTCTTTTCAGCTTGTTATTTTTGAGCCTTCAGTGATATCTTTGTCCTTAGCTTCAGTAAACTCTGGCTTTCTTGCCTACTGACCTTGCAGATTTAGCTTGCTGCATCATATTGCAGCCAGCAGTTCTCCAAAACATACAAGTGATATTCCTAGTTCTTGTCTGTCACCCCCTTGTTACTCCCTTCACAAATGCTTAGATACACACACTCCCACCAGCAAAATCTGCCTGTCGTCAGATCACAGTTTTCAATATGCTGTCCTGCATCCCACTAAATTTTCTAGGACTTTCCTTTCCAGCAAGCACAAAAACAAGTCAACTTCATAGGCTCAAAATTTTTCTTCTTGCTTTGTGATGGCCCCATGGCTGACATTGTGAGACTCAGAAGTGGAATTAACTGGCCTAGGGGAAGTGTTTGAACTACTTGCCCTGCTAGTTTAGAAGGAAATTTTGCTTTGCCTTTACATCTTTCATTTTGTTCACTTGCTATTGCCTTATCACTTACCACATCTTTGTGCTCTGCTACAATCCTTTTTTGAGTCCTGCTAAAGACCACTGGGGTGAAAGACACACAAACTTGGGCATTAGGACCCTGATATGAAGGGTGATGAATGTCAGCCTCTGATTTTGATTATTCCAAGGAGTCTAATCCAAAGTCAGTTGAAATCAAGCAAAATACTTCCCTGCACATCATTTTGTGAGACTTGTAACAGAACACTGAGCAGTTTAGGTTTTTCAAAGGGAAACAAGTACTGTGTACATATCCCCTCTGAAATACACTGGTGCTCAGTAGTTCTAAAGAAAATCCAATTATTGCATTATATACTTTTTCTTTTTTCTTTTTTTTTAATAATGAGAGGTATGGTATCTTATCTTCCCCACCGGAAAAAGCGGAATTCTACTACAAGCACAGGGAGGAGAAGAAGGAAACACTAAGTAATTAATCATGGCTATTTCTGGCCTTTGAAAGCTGAAAGTTGCTGTTGACCAATCTGTGCTCTGTCTGGCTACTGAATAGATTTTTAAATTTTTCTTTTAGAGCTAACAATGCTCTATTTCACTTTTAAAATTTAACTTATTATTGGGCCCCATTGTCAATTAGTGTGATTAGCATAACTGAGTGCTGTGCTATGCCACAGGCTGATAAGCTTCCAAGCTGGGGCTCCTCATTCATGTTTTAGACCAGAAATGGGTATATTTGCTGAGGGAGCAGCTCTTCTAAAAATAGAAGTCACTTGAATGCCATTCCCCCCCAACCCTGTTTTTCCCCAGACTAGTTCCATTGTCACAGCTCCTCATAGCTGAGGTTCACACAGTCACTCTGCCCCAGAAATGGGTACAGTGAGCAGTGAGGAAGCAGCGATGAAGCAGCAGAGGAGGAATCCTGCACGTTATGCCTCTATTTCAGGTTGGGTTCTGCTGCACTCTGCTGGTACATAACACCACCAGAACTTTTATATGGTGTAAAACCCAGGACACATGAGTTTTTCCTAAAGGCACATTTGTGTGCAGAAAAAGTCAGAAATTCATAGCAGCAGCCATTCAATTTTCATTCAAGCTGGGAACTAGTGTGAGGTTTTCCCGCATTCCAAAAATTATGCTTCTTCCGTGAAGTTTTTTAAGGCAATATTCTTAATTTATGAGACTTTGAATTGGTAGAGTAGAAGTATAAAAGAAAAAAGGTAAAGCCAAGTCTCACTGTACATGTTTTTTAAAACAGAAAGAGGGGAAATTATATGTTTTTACTATAATTACAGTTTTTCTTGTGTTTTTGATAACAAAGTTATTGTGCCAGAGTTTACTGGTAGCATCCATGAGCAAAATGTTAGTTATCATAGCCTGTGTCAGTGCTAACAACTAAAATTTATAGCCTAGATATTAGAAAAGGATGCCTCATGTAGGTGATTTTTGAAATTAATGCAAGATTTGCTATTTTTTACTTATTTTTTACATGGATCGCTTCCCTCTCCATTTTCTCAGTAGCATTCCCTCTCTGAAAATCCCAGGCAGCAAATCTCCAAAGGCTTTCACTGTCACTGGCCTGTCAAACAGACTAGAAGACTGAAGTGGAGTGGATTGAAAGCTAAAGGCTCTGATCACTTTGCAGCTCTGGTGTTTGTCATGATGTATTTATTTTTTATATTTACCCTTCACCCAAAGGAGAGGAATTCTGTTTCTGAATTGCAATACAGTTGTAGCAGAAGTAGTAATTTTATTTTTCCTTTTGTCATTTGGAAGATATGCCAACCTTTCCTTTGGTTCCTTTTACTTCTCCTGGAAATTATAGCTCCCAGTGGAACTGTGCAGATGCCAGTTCCTTGATCTGCCTTACAGAGGTAAATATATTTCCTCCAGCTACTCTAAAAAATTTCACAAAACAAAAGTATACTTCAATAGAGCTGATCTGTCAAAATAGTGTTACCATTCACTGATTCTTTTTTTAAACAGGAACAGAAGTCTCCCATGCATATTTAAGCATCTTTTAAAATAAAAGATACTAAGATTAGCTTCCCCATGCTTTGGATGCAAATTAAAGTTTTCTTTCTCCTCCCTGCCCTAGTATTTTTGGTTAAGTCTGGTCCTCATTCACATCCTTAGGCACGTCACCATTCACCTCAAAGGGATTTAGCCAAGCTTGCATTCCTGCAGGCACCAGGGAATTGCTGTTTCATTCAGCGCAGTGCTGCTCCTGCCTGGAGCCTCTGCACCATCCATGCACACATGGACACAAACCTCCCTGAGCTCAGGGCTTCCTGTGCAGAGCAGCACTGACCCTGTCAGCCACAGACATTGTTAGGGAAGAAATTTCTGTTCTCTGTTTATTAGGCACAGACATCTCTTAAGGATAATTTGTTCTTGCAGAAAATGGTAAAAGGTTCTTACAATTTATTGGACTAGAGAAGTTCAGTAACATCTGAACTTCAGATATTGTGGGTTAGTGATTAAAACACTGGGGCTGCAACCAGAATATCTGGATTCATATGGAAGTATCACACAGTAAATAAATGTAACCTTTGCCAAGTGCCTCAATTACCTCCATCCACAGAAGAAAAAAACTGAGATTAAAACAACTTCTAGTTTGCATTCCTCAGCTTTATCATGTAGGATAAGGATCCCCTAACTTTGGAAAGATGTTTTTATGCATGTTAGGGCATAGTAGTTTCCACTGTCTGAGATTGGTGACATACAAATTAATACCCCTAAAAGGCAACATCCTCCCAACAAAGGTGGTTATTATTTACTTAGCACTTGAGGGGGTGTTACACCTGACTGTCCCCTTCAGGTTAGTAAAAGGCTTGGCTGGAAGTGCCATATAAACTCAGATTATTAGTATTGCATTCATGGTAGCAAGGGAAGAAGGCAATCTCAGACCAGAAGATAGATGAAACATTCACACATTTGATGGTGCATAACACCAGATCAGGAGTTTGCCATAGCTGTGCTTTTTACCAGAGCTGCATTAGGCTGCTGGGGAGGGGGAGGCTGAGTCCTCTCCCTTCAATAGCACTGCTTCCAACCTGGTACCATGACAGCTAAATATGCAGCCCGGGTACATTTTGTGAATATTCGAGTATTTGCTTTTCCAGACAGCATTCACCTGAGTGACACTCAAGTATGTGAAAAGCCCTCAAGAAACAAACGAAGGGATGTGAACCCAATTAAATTAGAATTCGCCGCTGACTTCTAACAGCCGTTCTCCCCAGAGAGGCATTTGCATTGTTTGCTCAGCTGTATGGAGACATATACTGGTGGCCTGGCCTTTTGAAGGATTTCCTACAGTGTTTTTGCCATTAAAAACATGTTCTTAGGATATGGTATTTGCAATTCCTGAAAATATATGCCTTCTGTTATACCAAAAGGCCAGCAGCAGCAAAGGGTTTTAAGATGGCGCTTGGTGAATGCTCGAAAGGGATTATATGATGGAGCTGTCAGTGGTCACAGGAGACTACACTGGATAAGGCAGCAAGTCTCTTCAAGTCTGATTTTACTAAAAGGTTTTCTGATTTAACAAAAGAAAAGAGAGGAGGAAAAAAAAGGCCTGGGTGATTCTTTGCTGTGGTAGAGGCCTGTTGGTTTAGTTCATTTTTGAGATGAACATGTCAAGAGACAGTGGAAAAAACCCTGGAGGCGCCAGGAATGCACTAAGTGTAATTGAAAATGCTCTAGACTGCCTTTGTAATGCAACAGCAGGGCCATCTGCAGGCTTTAGACTTGCAATATTAGCAGGGCATTTTTAAATCGTTGTGTTGTCTGGTTCCCTTTTTTCTTAATTAACTGTTCTAAATAGTACAAAATAACTACTCCTGAAGCAACTTTCAGGCTTTGAAGATCGTTTTGTAAACCTGGTAAACAAGAACAGGTGTGCACTTCTAACAGGCTGACAAATAAGAATGCCAGAGAGCTGCAGACGTCACAAAAAGGTGTTAGCTACTGTAGTACCCCAATTTCCAGATTAGTGCCTAGGGCACTTAAGGTTACAGTATTAAGCAGGCTGATAGATGGTAGCATGTGACAGAAGAGCAAAACAGCATCCCTCATCCTCTGGAGGCCTCAGTAACTATGCTGCCTTTTTGGTTCTTGGATTTTGGGTCTCCTCCCAGCCCTACAGCTTACCCAGCCTCAGTTTCCTGCTCTCATAATACTCCCAAAATGCTTTGAGGGAAACCACCTTCTCAAGAGAAAGAAATGCAAAGATTCCTTTCAGCCCCATTCACGACAGGGGGCTTGTTGTGCTGGTATGGACAGAGAAGGCATTACAGGCCACCCAGAGCACAAAGGGACAAAAGGGAAAGAGTAAGGAAGAGATGAACACAGTGCAGATGGAGATGAAGAGCTAACTCCAGCTCCTGGCTCCATAAGCACCCTCAGCTACAAGGACCCCAGTGCTTCCCCCTCCTTTGACTGGTTCACTGAGTGAGAGACCAGAAGAGGTTACCCATCAGTGAACTGAACCCCCTATAAAACAGATCATCCCACAGACTTCAGGGCTTCTCCATATTAACTGCTTCTCCATCAGTACAATTATCCAGTTTTGATTTCAAAAATTGCCCACAGTGAAGAATGTGCCAATACATGGTTTTTAATTGAACAGTCAAATCCAATAAATTCTTTGTTGTGGATGCAACCATTTATCTGCAAAGTTATTAAACTGCTACTTAGATTGATGAGCAGCTTTGCTGCTGCCATACTGTGATTTTCCCATGATTACTGCTATTCCTTTATGGAGTAACACTTGTTTTCCTTTTTAGAGTTCATATTCTTAAAAGTTCCATTCTTTTCCAATCAGAATCCCATTATATTTCTTTCTTTCCTTGCCCCCAGAAGGTGTTTACTTATACACAGAAGATTACTCACAAAACTTTTAAAAGATTACCCAGCCTGGCAGGTGAAGAGATCAGACACTGATCCAATGGCCAGGACACACTCCATGATGCTGGAGATCAGATGTTCAAGCACAGAATGTGAGACTCCAGAGCTGTTTACAGATTTCAGTTTCTTTACCTTCTGTTTGGGGTCCAGTCTGTTTTTGTGGTGACATTTACAAGAAATGTGTAGTACATTCAGCTGTTCTCCAGGCAAAGAGCTCTTCCATTCATGCCTGCAGCCAGAATCTATTTCTCAAAACAATAAATTTCCTGTAGTAGAGAAGTCAAGAGGCCTTTCAAAATTTAAACAGGCTTTCCTGTATTGTAAGCCAAAACCTGGGCTTAGAAGAGTTACTTGTATCTTAACCAAAAATGATCCTCTGTACCAATAAAGCTGAAGAGTGGAAGAAGAGAATAAAAATGAGAATAAAATTACTACAGAAATGAAAAAAAAAAAAAAAAAAAAAAGAACCCCCAAATCCAAGCACACAGAAAAAAGACAAAACCCAGCAGACTAAAATAAGGGAAAGGACAGGATGGACCTTTTTATTAATTCTCTTTCTTGCTGTTCTTTCCCTATCAGCACAGCAATGACTTACATCAATACTGAAGTTTTTGATAGAGACATTTTAAAGGTGCCTTGAAGTCTTAGGTTATAAAACATTCACACTCCTGGTGTCCAGTCTGCATCCCTTTAGCAGCCACAACCCTAACTCCTAATGTCAGTCTTATAGACACAGACAGACATGAGGATGGAAGTATTTGTGAGAACTTTCCCCATGTAATGTCTCAGAGACAAATAGCTGAGCAAAAGGATAACGACTGTTATCCTTTCACTGCGGTATTTGAGACATGCACTTATTCCGCAACACTTAGATTGAAAATAAAAGCAAACCAGTGTTTGTGATATCAAAAGGCAAAGCCCAGACTTCTTTCATTCTTGCTCGAAAGCCTAAAAAAGGCACTCTTTTCAAGTGTGTTAGAAATAGAAGCCTGTTTTAGAAGAGACATGAAGTTATCAGTGCAAATTAATAGCGCCAGATGGGGGGTTAAATTACTGCCTCACAGCTGAAGACATGAGAGTGAATGAAAGTGGTAGACTATAAAAAGGGCATCATCAGAAGTGATGAGATCCCACTGCGAGGTGGGATTTGTGAACGCCGCGCTTGTGCTTGTAAGCAGTTGCTCAGATGAGTGGTTTTATGGGCTGGAGCGAGGCAGAGAAAGGAACAAAGTCATTTTGAAGATCATGTCTCCTATTTACTGCTTTACTCAGGACAAGCTGTCCAGCAGGACAAGTTACAATTAAACATTGTAGAGCTTGGTGTCCTGAGCTGTCACAGAGCTGCCAGCACAGGGGAGCTCAGCAGAGCAGTCAATGTGGCTGTGTACTGTGGTTGTGTGGCAAGGTTTTGGGCGTGGATATAGGGGTGGCTTCTCTCAGCAGCTGCCAGAAGCTTCCCCTGGGTTCAATGGAGTCAGTGCCAGACGGCTCCAAGATGGACCCATGAGTGACGGTGGCAGTGCCTCTGGGATAACAGATTTAAAGAAGGGGAAAAACCCTCCGTGCAACAGCAATTGCAGCTGGAGAAAGGAGTGAGAATATGTGAGAACAGCTCTGCAGACACTAAGGCCAGTGAAAAAGGAGGGGGAGGAGATGCTCCAGATGTTGGAACAGAGATTCCCCCACAGCCCATGGTGCAAACCATGGTGAAGCCAGATGTCTCCCTGCAGCCCATGCAGGTCCGTGGGAATGTAGAAATGCACCTGCAGCCCATGGAGGAGCCCACGCTGGAGTAGGTGGATGCCCAAAGGAGGCTGTGACTCCATAGAAAGCCTGTGCTGGAGCAGGGTCCTGCCAGGACCTGTGGACCCATGGAAAGGACCCACACTGGAGCAGCCTGTTCCTGAAGGACTGACCCCATGGGGGGGACCCACACTGGAGCAGCCTGTTCCTGAAGGACTGACCCCATGGAAAGGACCCACACTGGAGCAGTCTGTTCCTGAAGGACTGACCCCATGGAAAGGACCCACACTGGAGCAGCCTGTTCCTGAAGGACTGACCCCATGGGGGGGACCCACACTGGAGCAGTCTGTTCCTGAAGGACTGACCCCATGGGGGGGACCCACACTGGAGCAGTCTGTTCCTGAAGGACTGACCCCATAGGAGGGACCCACACTGCAGCAGTTCTTGAACAACTGCAGCCTGAAGAAAGGACCCAGCTGGAGAATTTGATGGAGCACTGTCTCCCAAGGGAGGGACCCCACACTGGAGCAGGGGAGGAGTGTGCAGATTCTCCCCCTGAGGAGGAAGGAGCTGCAGTCAACGTGATAAACTGACCACAGCCCTCATTCCCTGTCCCCCTACACTACAGGGGGGAGGAGGTACAGAATCGGGAGTACAGCTGAGCCCAGGAAGGATGGAGTGGTAGGAGGAAGGTGTTTTAAGATTTGTGTTTTTTATCATTTTCCTACTCTGATTTGATGGGTAATAAGTTAAATAACTTTCCTCACACTGGGTCTGTTTTGCCTGTGATGGTAATTCCTGTATGATCTCCCTGTCCTTATCTCAACCCACAAGCCTTTTGCTATGTTTTCTCTTCCCTGTCCAGCTGAGGAGGGAAATGACAGAGTGGCTTTGGTGGACACCTGGTGTCCAGCCAGAATCAACCCACCACAGGTTGTTGAGCTGGGACAGCACTATCTGAGTTGGCTTCCAGAGCAACAGGGAGCTTTGTCAGGAAAACTCCAGGATTAAGGGTGTTCTTACTGAAAAAAAATGGCAGTTCTTACAGTAAGAAAGCAATGTTTTAATATAAATCTTTCTCAAAACATTTCAGTGGAAGAGGAAGGTCTGGTTGGCCATAATTAAACACTTTTTCACTCTCTGGACACAGTAACAAAGGATCCTATTCAAGAAGCAAACATACTCAGTACAAACACTTTGATAATGCAGAGCTGAATTATGCAGGGGACAAGCTGTGGAGCTATTCCTCCTGTCCAAGGGAAGTGCAGTGTGGAAGTGGAGCAGATCATGCAGAACAGAGGCTCAGGAAGCACTGAATGCCATTCTTCACACGTGCCCTAAGAGAACAGGGCTGCAACTGCTGTCTTCTGCATGACACAAAGAGCCTACAGCACAACCCCTCCCTGAATATCAGAGTTAATAGGGATTTAATTCTGACTGAGAAACTAGGCAGAAAGCTACATATATACGAACATACTGTGGTTTATACAAGGCAGGAACATCCTCTATTTTATAAAACCCTGAGCAGGGCTCCTGTAATAGGAATTTTGCTATGAATCACCATGTGTCTAAAGGCAATCTTGGTCAGGTCCTCTCTCCAGCACAGCAGAGCAGAACTGACTCACCTCCACTGAATCAGTTCTTGAAGTCCAAAACAGAGGCAAGGCTGAGAAAAATGGCTTATCAGCACCTCAGTAATCACATGGCTGAGATCCTCTCAAGGTATGACGCAGTTCAGGAAGCAAGAGAACAATTTGCAGCAACTGAATTATGTACTGAAATCCCGTCATTTCTCTGGGAATGCCACCACAATTTTTGATTTTTCTTGACTTTGTCTGAAGTGATTTAATGAATCTTTCCTCAGAAAATAATTTCTAGTTCTTCAGGCTGCTCACTGCACACATTCAAGGCTCAACCTGTCCCACATTCCTTCCATTTTGTACCCAGGGCTTCCTGTTCCCTTACTGAGTGTGCAAGGGCTGCAGATGTTGGAAGAGAAGCATTTGTTCCAGTAATTTTGCCCACAAGATTTTTGACAGGAATTTAACAGAAGCACATGAAATAATATTGTTTTGAGGCTATTAAAAATGCAGAACTGCAGCTGGATATATGTTGTTCCCATTTCCTCAGCTGAGTTATCATGTTCACCTCTGCAGAAACAGCAACTGTCACAGCCACAGTCACAAGAGATGCAGCCTACAGAGAATCAAACTGAGGAAAAAAGAATATCTGGGACAGTGATTTAGCTTGTCTGGATTATAATGTTCCTCATAGATGCTTTAGCATTGTTAAAAGTCATCCTAAAGGAAGATGACAGGCTGTTCAGGCCTGCCATGAGTAACACAGAGGAACAAATAGCTACTCCAGGAAGACTAATACAGTATTATATATGAAAAATCCTAAGCAAGTTCCTGGGAATGCTGGAACAAGAACATTTGACCTGAATTTTAGAAAATCCCTTTCTGTGCTGCCATATCTTGGAATATGGGGAAGAGCCACGAAACTGGCTTTGAAGCAGTGGGGTGTAAAAAGTTTTTGTTGGCTGCATGACGGTCTCATTTTCATAAACTCATTGTCATTCTGAGATGGGACATAGCAAACATGATGCAGGGGATCAAAACAGAGTCCATATCAAGCCATGAGAGGATTGTTTTGAGCTGAGATAAGAGATGTGACTATTTAGAAGCTTTTAACAGACCTGCCAGGACCTGTCTCTTTTCAAAGGAAGAAGAGATAAATGCATGTGGACTTGGGGGGGTAAGCAGCAATCTGGCACTCTTAGAGCAAATGAAACACGCTGCAGGACTGCCAAATACAGATGGACCAAAGGGAAATGTCCAGATGTAGCTGCAGATGTCATAGGAAATTAAGCCACTCACTTGTGCTTGTGATTCAAGAAGTCCCATTTCTAGGTCAGATGACAGCTTAGTTGGCCGTTAAAGCAAACATCTCTGACTTTCCTTGAAGTTTCCTGCCTAGGACTCATAAAAAGGCAAAGGACAAGCGCCATTTTTATGGGAAGCACATTGTAAAGCCATGTGAAGAATTGAATTTATGGAGGTAAACAAGGAACTAAGGAAGTAAATTCTTAAAGGATGAAGTTCTTTAGTACTCAATAAAAAAAGGTAAATTGAAGAAAAAAGTTGCAAATATTTCTTGTCACTGTGAAAGCCAATATTGCCAGTTTTGTGTGTGTAAAAATGTAAATATTTGTTTTGGTAGATACAAATATTATTTGTGATTTAGATTTTAGAGTAAACTACCAGTAAAGTTTATTCATCTATGCTGTTGTTGTGGCCTGTTGAGTGATATCCTGGTATAGTTGTAAAATATGGGTTGCCGAGAGATGAATTGTTTGTTTAATAAATCAGTCCAGCAAAGAATATGGAAATATTTTTTAATCAATGCTGTTGAAATTAATTTGTTTCTGAATTCAATCACCTCACTCTGTATAAATGTATCCATTACTGCTTAAACTACTTAGCATTTCTCACATGAGGACATGTCGATTATATGGTAAAATCTGAATGCTCAGAATGTAAAATATTGGGGGAAATTCAGTATTTTAGATAAGAAATGTTATTCATTTTTTTACCTATTCCAGTACCTGAGAGAACAGCACTTCCCTCCAGAAGTAACATAATCTATGGCATCTGTTTTAGGAGCTGGCTAACTAAGTGTATACAGAATATGTGACAATGTAGTCAGATCCCCAGGCCGTTTAAATAGACCTTGGATTTGCTAGAGAAGAGGAATCATTTTTGTCAAAGCTTTGAAAAGGATACGAGTAATTTTTAGAAATAAATACTTGCACATTTCCCCCCCCCCCATATTCTGCAAAGCTTCCATTTATGTAAGAAATGAAGAGTTTTAATCTTCTTAGTAAGCTTTTTGATCATTAATCAGTTAGTTTATAAAATCAGTATATTGCACATTTTGAATGAAATCGGAAACTTTTTATTGTTTCTTTGCTCACTTGTGTCAGTCTCCGTGTCTGCCATGAGTTTAGTTCAGCTCCTGCCAAAGAGTCTCTAGTGATGAATGACATTTGTTCTATTGTTTAGCCCAAACCCCCCTAATACACTTAGACTGATTATAGACTTCAGAGCCAAGAAATACTGACATACAATCAGAACTGAAGGGAGAAGGGGGACAAAGTTTTTTTGTTTGTGTGCTGGAAATGTTAAAAAAGCCTTTCTAGCCCCATAACTCTGGTGGCAGAAATGCAGTGGAAGTGGGCAATGTTTACATCTCATTTTTGTCTGAGATGAAGATGAAGGCTGATTTGGGCTTCTCATGGCTCAGCCATTTCTGGAGATGATGCACCAGATGTCTGGGATAATATGGAAGCCGTGGTTGTCAGCCTTTAATGCAGGTTCCTATCTCTTCTGGAAATGGTATTAAATAAAATATATGGCCTTGAAATTTATATTGTTTGGAATAGCAAGTGCTGTCCATGGTTCAGAAAGAAGGATCTCTTTTAAAACAATAAATGACTTGAGAAATCATATTTTAATACTGTGGTCCTACTGAATTCTGTACTTTACTTATATCACAGCATACACATGCAATAGATTCCTTATGATACCTTCTGGGCAAGTCTTACTTTCCTCAAAATTGCCCAGAACAGCTGAAAAAGCTTTACACAGTTCTCCTTTCCTGGGCTTTCCGTGTGCTCTGTGCCTCCTCTGCTTGTGGGCCTTGGAGTGTCTTAAAAGAATACAAGTTGGTAGGCACTGCTATTCCTTAGAGGCCCTGGTCCAAGGCTACCTATCAGCCTGGGAAGATTGTCAGAGCATCTGCTGGGAGCCGATTTTGGGGGCACCTGAAAGGCTCATATTCTGTGGTCTCTTTGATCCAGAAGAGCTGTGGCAGCAAGTCCTAGTGGTCAAACCTCTTCTCCAAAGGCAGCGGGAAGGGGAAAGTGTACTTAGCAACTCATCAATTGTCCTCTTAAATGGAGATAAGCAACAAAACACTGGATTTTTGGGTTTGGTAACTTCTGAGGCAGAGACCCAAAAGGCTCTGTTCCCAATTTAAGGAGGCTGCTCTGACAGGCCACCTTCACATCTTGCGCTTGCCACGTCTGCTGATCAAAGGCAAGTGTTAATCAGCAGCAGAAGGAAGGAGCCTTCTCAGCAGCCCAAACGTGGTACATGCCTTACCCAGTGAAGCTTCACTGCCTCAGTGACATTAATTTGCTCCTGATCTAACACTCCCAGCACTGCAGTTCAATGCGTTTATTAATTCTAGGAACGAACTTTCAAATGAATTTTGTTGTTGCACTGAGACACAACGAGGTGAAGATATGTGGGTTCTATTTCATTTTCCAAGTCTGTGCCATAAAACATAGCATTTGTGGTGCCTGTGTTATTTGTGAGTTTATATTAGTGCTTAGCTTAAGCACTGTTGAAATGTCCTGGAAATACACAAGCCTCATTAAGCTTTGGGGCAGAGTTTTTAATCCTTGTTCTTGTTTTAAGTCAGTGGTTTGAAGCAGCAAGGCTTTCCAGAGAACAAGAATTCCTATGTCATGAAATGCCTTGCTCAGATACATAAAAAAATGGGAGAGATTTCCCAGTGGGTGATCACTCCTGCCATTAATGAATTTCTAGCTGAGGACTGATGGGTTTTCTATTGTTTTGCATCTCAGGGAATTTTGAAGATGGAACAGGTTATTATGGAGACAGGTGACTGGGCTGAGCGGACTCATTTTGGGATGCAGCATAGCAAGTGCCATGTTTCAGTAGAAAAGAAATTTCTTTCAACAAAGGGGGATATTATTTGCTATTGTCACAGAGGGGAAAGCTCTGCTTTCAAAGAATGATTGTTATATATGAATAAATATTGATTTTTCATTGTGAATAATTATCTGTAGTTAGAAAAGGTAGTCGATATGAGCTGGTATGAAATTAGCCTTATGAGCTAAAGTTTGCTACCACTGGGTTCATAAGGAAGTGTTCATTGTTTCAGTAGAAGAGAGATTAACCCCTCTGAGAAAAATTGTGCAGGAGTTTCTTTCTCACCCTAGCCTGACAGGGAGAAGGATTTTTATAGTGTTTCATTAAAGAGAGTGACCTGTTCTAGGCTCTTAGGCCAAGTCCTCGGAAGACACAGATTTTAAATCCTTCCCTCAATGAACCCATCATTAGTTTAGCTCACCCAGTCCAAGGCATTTCCCTGCTTTGCAGCAGTGAAGAAAAGGAGGTATTCAGAGCCCTTCCTCACAAGCTGGTGGTTTTTTTTTTGAGTACAGAATTAATCTAAAATTAATTTTCCACATTTGCCAATTTCAGCTTCAGCTACAGTTATTTCCATATGCCAGGACAAAATTTTAAATCATGGTCTGTATTTTGGGGTTCCTGAAAATCAGATTGGAGCTAAATTTGCTTCACAGACTGCTGCCAGCTATCTGCTGGGCACTGATGGTTCATGTTCATCCAGGGCCTGTCTGAAGTTTCAGACAGTGATTACCCTCAATGTCTAATAAAACCGGAGGAATTAATTAGTCTTTTTTGTGACTGCTATCCTGCATTACTTAACCTGGATTCAAGCAGCCTCATGAGGAGGAATGTGGAATGCAGGGAAAAGGGAAGGCACAAAACCACTCTAGCAACTGCACTGCTCCCTCTGCCCAAGGGTGCCAAACCTGACCCCTCTCCTTACCCTCTGCTCTGGGATCTGGTTCCACAGGGCTCCAGCACTGCATCCTGCAGCAGCCTGCAAGTGCTGCAGCAGCTGACAGCAAATCCCTGAGGCAAAGGGCTTCAGGGCATCAAATATTAAAATGGATACTGCAGCACACCCTCCCTGCTTCACTCCTGCCTGAATTTAACACCCAGGAAACCTCCTTCTCAGCATCTTCACTGCCACCTTGGAAACAGCAATCGCAGCAGAGTCACCCTCTGCAGAGGCTGCAGTGCCCTCTGGTTTGCAGGAACCAGGAGATGTTGCACTGAGGCAAAACCCTGGGAAAGGAGGATTTATGGGTCCATCTGCAAATGGTGGGAGAGGGGGAAAGGCCCCCTCCCACTGCTGTTGGGCGGCTGTGGAGCACGAGAACCCAGGGAGGACAGGCAGGTGCTGCAGAAAACATGAGGGCTCGCAGCAGGTTTGCAGTGATCCCTTTGAGGAGGGGAGCGCTCCTTTTTCTCTGGCAGCTACCCAGGCCTAACGTGTAATAAAGCCACAAAATGGATTGTTTTCTTTAAAAATAGACCATGCCCCTCCCACGGGCTCCTTAAATACATCTCTTGCCCCTGTTCTCTTCAGCTCAAGGTCACCTGGAAGTGTAGCTGTTTCACCAGCACATCTCACCCATGAGCAAGGAGAGCAGAGAGCCCGAGGGCTGAGGCCACAGATGTGCATCCTGTCCCTGCCCGTGGCTCGTTGTATTTGGGCTAAGCCCGAGGAATTTTGGACTACAGTCTGCCTGTCAGTCACAGGGCTTCACGCTTACAGGGGTTGAAGTACAATTACAAAGCTCTCTTAAGCCATTAACTGATGTAAGTGACATAAATATTCTCCTTTCTCCTCAGCAATGAGTATTTTTTTCCTTTGCTTGAACAAGGGGCTTTTAGTCTAGCAGATGGGTCCAGGCTCTGTGTCCTTGAGATGTGCTCTTTCGATGTATTTTCAAAGCTTAAGAGGGTAACTTCATTTAAATCTCTGCTTTTCAATTTACCCTTGGGTGAAGTGTGAAGGCAGCAGCTGCACTACAAAATCTCTCACACCACATGGATTATCTGCTCTATGTGCATTGGGGCTTCATGAAGGAAGGAGTCATATCCCTTTTTTTATTAACTTATTGAAAAATAAGTGTTAGCATAGTGAAAGTCGTTCAGTCCGAAATATCTGAACTGGGCAATGTTGCTTCCAGAAAACAAATTCGATATCAGACACAGAATTGTTCCCACATTATTCCTAGGTCAAGAATGAAGACTCACTGGTTCTTCAGGAATTTAAATTACATAAAATATACAAGCAAACAATGGTTGCTTTAGATTTAAATTGGATTACATTCAAATGAAGTTCATGCCCCATCCTGCTGTCTTTCCTTATAGGAGTAGGATTTATAAATATATAGTAAAGCACGTCAATATTCTTGATTGGAACTGATTTTACTAACAAATTACTTCATTAGCAACTATTGTTCTTGTCTTCAAAGTGCTCTCATTTCTGAAAATCCTCAAACATATATTTGCAGGAGGAATAGAAGTGAAGGGAGAGCTCTCCAAACTAAAACCAGCTGAAAAAATAAAGGGATTTTGGCTGATATTGAAAGACCAGAGCACTTCTATCCAAACCTGAAAAAATGGCTCTCTACTGGTGGATCTCAGAGGAGAGACACAATTCCTGTTCCCTGAACAGTTCTAGGAAAACTCTTGGGTGCACCATCTGCTTGGGACACTGAGCCTTGAACAGTGACTGCTTGGCAACTTAGAAGTGCAAAAACACTTTGTGGGGTAGGGTGTTTTATAATGCCTGATCCCACAGGCTTCACAGCTTTCCAGCTCTTAACTCCCAGTTGGGGACATCACTAGAAGCCTCCTAACACTGCTGAACACACCTTTTGGGAGGACATCTGCTGCCATCCTTCTTATTCAGACAATTCCTCCATGTCATAGGCTGTGCAGGGCCAGGACTGCTCGGTCATGAGTTGTACGTCCCAGTAGCTCACCCTGGGCTCAGCCCTGTGGTCCTTGTCATGCTGAGCCTTGTAAGCACTGGTGCTTCTTGCTCCCAGTCCGGGTGAGTCATCCCTGCAGTGCTCTCGAGGCAGCGCTGCTGAGGGTCACTTGTCCTTGGGACAAGCTGTGCTTCCATGCCAAAGACTGGAAAAGCAGACTGTCTCAGCTGAAACCCAGAAATTCTCTGGATTTATGCTCAGGCGAATGAATACAAAATGTCTCTTAAGCAGGTAGAGAGATTGGAAGGCAAATCAGTTTTTCCTGATGTAAACCAAGTACTGTTTTAATGTTTAGAAGAATCACATTGGCTGTCACTATTCATCCACTGCAAGGAATAATTTATTCCTTAATTTTGGCATGGCTTTTCATAAAGCCTCTGGTCTTAAAGATGCAAAGTCACCCCATGTGGGTCCCAGCAATGTCAGAAAAAGGTTTAGGGATTTAAATGAAAAAAAAGAATTGGAGCTATCACTGCCAGGCAGTGAGGCAAAATCCCTCTGCCCTCAGCTGTGTAGCACACACTCTACTCCCCAGCTTGAAATCTGGAGCTGTAGGATATTGACAGCGAGACTGTGGAAATATCCAGGCACAGTTCTAGGAAAATCCTCTATTTGCTGAATTCTGTGACTTGTTCGTGACCAGACTGTGGTTGCTCTCAAGTGCCAGCTATTAATTTTTTTTGCAGAGTTTATTCTTGCTGTTTCTGTTGGTAGTATGTGAATTGCCCTTGTCCCAGCTCACTGCTGTTGTTCATCGTCCAGCAGCTGAGCAAGTGGCTTGGTTTTGTTACAACACAAGCCAGAGCCAAAGAAACCTCTCGGCCATGCTGTGCGCAGACCTTCACATGTGATCCTCAATCTCTGTAGCTCCAGGTGTGCTTTTGTGCCTTAGATGGATATAAAACAGTTCGGTTTTTTGCTCTGTTCTGTGGTTTTGAGTCCTATTTTCTCCAGTAAGAACAGTGCTGTGCTACAACACTGAATGCACCTTCTTGCCTTCAGCAATAGTTGTACCTGCACAGCTCAGGGATCTGGGCTATAAATATAAAGGCTTTCAGCAGGAATCCCCATGTACCTCTTTGTTGCAAACAGTTTGCACAGCAGCTTCGCAGGAGCCAGACTGCTGTGGCCAAGAAACAGTTAATTGTAGTTTATTTTGTTTATGTGATCAAATTTAGTCCCTTGTTTTATTGTTCAGCAGAGCTCTGTAAATCTCATGTGTCCCCACAGGACTCACCCAGCTCCCGTCTTTCCCAAACCTCTCCCCTGCAGATTATGTCACAGCCCATTTCCATACATCCATCTCCCTTAACAAGAGCAAGAACCACAGCAGGGAAAAGGGAAAACTTTTGCAAAATGTTTTAAGTTCTGTCCTTTCAGGGCCATCATCTGTAGGTCAGTGAGATTCAACCAATAACAATGCAACTGCAAGACCCAGAGAAGGGGTGACATTCCCACAATGAACTGGAAAACTTTCTACTCCCAAACACAAATTGAAAGGAATAGGCTAGAAAGCAAACCAGACCATCTTGCGTGCCCTTGCAGGCCTTAATTCCTTCACAAACATGTGCAAACTGAATAAAAAGAACTAGCTAAATAAAAATCCCCACGCAGAGAGAAAGATTTTGATCCTCTGTTAAAACAGTTTGAGCGGAAAGGATTTTGCAGCCTCTCTGTTAATCTGCTGATCACGTGGTTGAAAGCGATGCCCTTGAGGCACTCTCCAGCCTGTTGTTGAATTCATTGGTCAACAAAAAAAGAAAGGAGAAAAAAAAAAAAAATAGAAGTTGTGCTCTTGTATTAGTACAGCTAAATCCTCGCCTGCAACTCTGGGTAATCTTCACTGGAGGAGCGTGTGGGGGCTTTTTTCATCAGCCTGAAATGGACTTCAGAAGAAAGAGGGGTTTCTAAATCACCCTCATGAGCCTGTAATAAATAATGAGAAGTTCTCATACCCTGCACTAGCAAAAGCCAGTGTGCATGTGTGCTCTTGGCCTCTGGAATCCGTGTAACTGATTCCAGGAAAATGAGTAGCAGCCAGGCATTAGTTGTAGGTGTGAATCAGAAAGCAGCAGTGGCCTTTGAAAACGAGTGAGTAAATTTTGCATATCCATGAGGTGCTATTATGCATTTCTGTGGCTAATACAATTTGTGACTTAGCCTGGAACTTTCAGATGATTTCAATATTTGACTAGTACAACTCTAAGTGCATTGTAAGAATACATCTTAAACAGTCCTTCCCAATTTATTGGTTTTGATCTAAGTATTCACCAGTAACAAACAGTGGATATGACAGCAAGATCTTCCCATTTCATCTCCCATTTGTGCCCAGTAAAGGGAGCAGCCAGATCCTCTCCCTTGTCTGAATGGCATTTGCAGCACTGCAAGGTTTTGGGAGTGGGTCTGGATCGATCATGGGTCCAGCTTCACTTCAAGGACAAGAGCTGTTTAATAGCAGCAGGATTTTTTGTTATTGGGAAACTATAAAAGAGATCTGAAATAATAAAATTTAGACCTGTGAAAGGTTTAGTGGTTTAAAATTGGGTTCCCTGCCCTTTTTCTTATATAAACTGCATTTAAAAAAAGATACTCTGCTGTGTCCTTATACTGTGCCAGCTGCATTTTATATACTCACACGTCTATCTGCATATCACCTAAGTACAAACAGAGAATGAGGGTTACACTAAGTAGGGTCCTTTCTTTTTATAACATGTCTACAGCTATTTCTTTTTGTCTTGAAAGGAAGTAAGCTTTTCACAGTTCATGAACTTTCTTCAGCTTTTAATCCTGCTTCCACAGTTCCCGGTGGAGACAGAGCACCAAGCAGAGGAGAGTGGAGTCAGGGGTAGGGCTGGGCTGCCCTGGGCATGGCAGAAAGTGAGCCCTGAGCCAAGAGCGTGGCTGGTGGTTGGCAAAACACAAGACATCCCTGGGGGCAGCTCTGAGCACTCTCAGATGGGCTGACCTGGACACTAGTGGGGAGATGCAGACGGACTCCTGAAGTCCTTTCAGACACATCTGGGATAGCAGTTCCTTGAGGTGGTGGGGCTTTGACTCAGGCCTATAATCACATGTGCCTTTTCTATTTTACTTATGGTGTTGCATTTGGACATGTTAGTGCCCTCACGGCAAACAGCTTCATGCACAAGGGAAGAACCTCAAACTGGCAAGTTCCTTTTTTCCTTGCTACCTGCTTCAGATGCTGTACAATATAATGAACAAAAGGCTGGACGGACAGGTCGATAGCTGGATTATGGATATATGGATAATGGAATTGTTTCTTTAAAGATAAGGCTCTTTAATTTGTAAAAAAACCCAAAACCAAACCAACATAAATAATCAATGATAACCAAGACTCTCAAAAACAATGAGATAATTTCTTAAATATCTTTTTTTTGCTGTCCCTCAGAGCTGAAAAAAAATTTGCTGTTCAGTTAAAAATCCAATTCTACAAATAACACCATCAGCCCAGTTTCATAATGCTTATATTTTGTCAGCTGCTGATTTGACTCTGACGACTTAGTTAAAGAAGATTTCTGCTAAAAATATATCAGCCCCATTGCCTGAAACATGGTCATGCTTTTACCATCAGGCAGAAAGGAAAGGAGTATTATAAACATAAAGAATTGCTGTGTTTACCACAAATATGTGTCAAGGGGAAAAGATGTCTATTTACTTTCCTAATGCCCTCATGATCACAGTGTATAGAGTTTTACTCCCCCAGTAAGATGTTTATAGGTAGTAATAGCTGCATTAATTGTCTTTCTTTGATTTCTGTTGAAGGTAAGGTGCTTACTGGTGTAATACAACTCAGGGGCAGGGGAAGGGGTGAGTCCCAGGCTGCAGAGAAATCTTGCAAATACAAACCACGCAGAAAGAAATGAAATGTCATCTGAGCCTGCTGACAGCCTGTAACAGACACGATCAGGGGAACACTTTATTCCTGTCTATTGCTTTGAAATCAACGCTCTGACAACACTGATGCTGATGGGGTTAAATATGTCACTGCCAATCTTTTACACTGAAATACTGAATTATTGTTCTTTCACCACAAAATCCTTTTGCATATTTTCCCCTTCTATCAAAATCATCAGCCATTCCACACTAAGCTTGTAAAAGTGCTAGTTAGACTCTTGACTTGTCTCATCTAGTCCTAAAAGCATCAGGACTAGCAAAGATGGGATAGCATCAGTTTTCAAATACAGATGAAGAACTTCACATCTGTCTTAATGGCAGTTATGTATTGCTCCCTCAAATTAATTTTAAAAAATCACTTTCAAATTAAATAAAGCTACCACCAAATTTCCCCCTGACTTGCAGGCTTCCACAAAATGCAGCAGAAATTAGCTCTACTTTGTGACAGGCCAATGCAAATGTTCTCCCTTTTCTTACTGTAATACTCGTGGGTTTCCTTTCTATCATCCATTTAGCCTAAAAATACCTTTCTCCAGTTTGTGGGTTTCCTTTTCATCATCCATTCAGACTTAAAAAAAAAAAATCTTTCTCTAGTTTGTGCGTTTCCTTTCTATCATCCATTTAGCCTAAAAAAAAATCTTTCTTAAATTTGTGGGTTTCCTTTTCATCATCCATTTAGCCTAAAAATATCTTTTTTCAGTTGTCAGTCTGCTTTCTTGGATCATTATAAGAAATTTGAGGATGATCTGCATTTTTTTGCCATTGATTTGATCTGTGTGTATTACAACTCTGTATAACTCTTCTGACATGGTGACATTTTGTGCTCACTTTGCAAGGGCAGAGAAGTGGTCCATGAGCCACTCTTAAACAGTGCATAAAAGGAGGAACAACACTCTGGTGCTGAACATCTTTGGTGAGTGGATGCAGGTCACACTTGGCTTCCCAGGAAATCTGTGCCTGCCTTTGCCCCACACTGGTTTCCCTGTCACTGCCCAGGTTTGACTCCTGCCTTCACCCCAAAAGATCATTTTGCTTTGGGATACTCAGGGAAGGTGACGATTAACTTAAACCAGGAGATGTGCAAGAGGCTCGGATGTGTATGCCGGGGCAGGGGCTGGACTCTGGGCACTCTTGATAATACTGTGCAGAGGGAAGAGTCTCTTTTTACAAACATAAGAACAGCAAATACAACAGTCCCCGTGCAGCCTGTTGGAAACACCCTTGACACTCCCAGGAAAAATCTGCCATGCAGTTTTCTTATTCCTTGCTGCCTCCTGAATCCCTCAATCAATGTCTTTCAGCAATTCCATTTTATTTTTCTATTCCATCTATCTATCTGTCTATCTGTCTGTCTGTCTGTCTGTCTATCCATCTATTAATCTAAGAGAAACAGAAAGGAGCAAGGTAGAGCCCCATGAAAAGTCGGCAAAAAACCATTTCAGACGTAAAGTACTCCTCTTTGATGTTTACACACTCCCTCACACACCTCCCCTTCACACACTGCCAGTGTTTCCCAGCACGTTGCTGTCTGGGAGCTCCACCTGCAAGTCTGACCCCACTAATGGCAGTGGGGAAACTTCCAACTTGAAATGGGGCGTGACTTTCACCACTGGCTTCTAAAATTGGCTATTAATCAGATTTAGTGGCTTAGGAGCAGTGTAAAGAAACCCAGGTTGAATATAATCAAAGAAAGGCTGACTATTCGTCATTGCTACTGTGATGGCCAGTGAATATTTTGATGACGCGAATGAATTCAGTGTGTGAGTTTCACTGGAAATAATGATGCAGTCAGAAACCTCATCCTCGAGCTATGCAGATGCCTTTAGTTTTTCTCCAAGATTCTGGCCACAGAATGCAAATAGCTTTGTCACAAGTCAAGACATTTTCTTTAATCCTCGCTACTAATACCTGGATTTCTTGTCCTGAGCCACCAAGATCCAGCTATGCAAATGGCAAGTGAGGTTGTAGGATATTTTGGAGCAGGTATCTCCTGGAAGGAGGGGGAAGCACTAAGCCCTTTGAGCACAGCCCATATACTTATTTAAAATAGCCTGTGAAATGCCAGCCACCCTTTTCCCAGAGAGGACTAAGTCCAGTGAAACCAGCATAACCAACAGCTGCTAGGATCATCAGGGTGGCAAACTGTCTGTCTACCCGGAAAGGACTAACAAAGTCTCATCTTTCACATCATAAGAAATGCTGAAACGTCAGAGAAAGAGAGAGCAGGGAAGAAGAGAAACTACGCCATGGAACAACACCACCGCAGGCACAAGCTGTTATTTTCTGGCTGTGAATTAATTTGTGCTAGAAGTGAAATATTTTCTGGATACTGGAGAAAGGACGGTCTAGACCCAGAACTAGCCGGGAACACAATAAGCTTAGGGAATCACAGGATGTAGCTAAATCATAAATGAAGCTGTATGAGGCAGGTAGCTTTAATAACAGGGAATTAGACTCACAGCAGCCAGGTCAGTCCAGGTCTCTGCTCAGTGCCCTCGGTGCTGCCGCCATATGTGGTGCCCACTCCTGGTAAGAAGGTCCCTTCCTTCACCCTCCACCACTCTGGCTGGTTGCTCTCCCAGATGAACAGAACAAACCTTTTGCCTTCAATGTTTTCCTGTTGCTGTTGGAAAGTAAAAAGAAAAAAAAGGAAAAATGTGTGAGTACATAGGTGTAAGGACGACTGCAAAGAGATAGCACAGTGCAAAGCTTATTTTCTTTTAGCAGCAAAACGGGTAGAAAATCAAGTTGTTATTACTCTGAGGTGAAATCATTACAAAATGGCTGCTCTGTGCTTTCATTTTTTTCGGTGCAGGAGCCACACGCATGTGCTGGAGGCTCACGGAACAGCCGTGTTGTCTGACAGCTGACAGGACAACAATGACTTGTGCTGTTTTGGGATGGGGTGGCTCCAGGCGTTCTGCTCATGACGGATTGTTCTTCTCCAAGATCTCATGGGCAACTTTTCCCACCTGCCGTTGCCCCTGGCTGCAGTGCCTGGGGGGAAGTGTGGGATGTGTTGCTCACACCCTCCCTGTTTGCAGGGCTGGAGGCACGGAGCAGTTGTGCCAACACACTCCATGTGCTGCACAGCGACTGCGGATATGAACTGCTCGTGATCAGGGGACACCAGAGGCAGAGTTGCCTGTGCCTACAAGAAGTAATTACCCTGGTAGCACTTCTAGGCTGCCTAATTGCATTCACATTAAGAAATCATTTTATCAATCTTTTTGCCATTATAGCGACACAAGCCCATAGGAAGAATGATTTCCAAGTATTTTTTCCAATGCGTTCAGCAAATAGTCAGGAATAATAATTCTGTCTAATTATACTTCACCATCTTCATTTTAGCCTCTGACTGGAGAGCTTTTTATTCTAAGTATGGGCTCTGACACAGAGATGCAGCGTGAGAACGGGACATCATGCTCACTAGCATTTATCCGAAAGTCCCAGGTGTTCTGGACCCCAAAACAAGTATCAGTCCATGCCCTGAAACACCTGCAGTTTAAGCAGGGCACAAAAAGGGCAAGACAGGAAGGAAAAGAAGGATTTTATCCATGTTGTGTAGATAGGAGACAGATTCAGTTGTTAAACATGAACAAGCATTCCCATCAGAGGGTATCCAAGACATCTGCACGGTGCTGACAGATAGAGCCAGCAGCAGGAAACCAAATACCTACAGCATCTCCCGCAGCTCTAGAGACCTGTCTTCAGGCAACACAAGCAAGCCCTGAGAATAAAATAAGTTGCCTAAGGTGATACAGGAAGACTGTAATAAACCAGGAATTACCCGCTTCTCCCGAATTCAGATTTGCAAGATCTCAGGGCCTGTCTTTTCCAAAGTCACTCCCTGACAGGCCCTCACCAGTAGGCATTATTCTGTACTGAATATCAAGCAAAAATTCAGAGTGAAATCGGTTATCACTGTACTCTGCCAGCCTGGGCTGTGGAGCTGGGCCTAAAGGTTTGAAGCTGTGGAACAGCAGCAGAAGAGAGATGAGGTGTCTGTGCCGTGGGTTAGCAATAACATACCCTGCAGAAATACAGAGGCACCTTCTTGGCTTAATCAGTTAACACAAACATTACAGAAGTGTTTCTTTGGAAATGAGAACTTTGCTGAAAATCTTGTGAATAAATTGCATTTAGGCAGTAAGATGTGCTGCAGAATCGGTGCAAAAAGTAGACTTTCCTCAAGATTTTATTTCAAAGCTATTTAGAATTTAAATCTAAATAACAATTCTGAGTAATTTTTCATTGTTACATTTTATGCCATAACTTAAAATTTTTAAGTTGGATTTTTTATTACAGAATTATCTGATTTCTTCTCCAAGTGCTTTCAGATCAATTAAAATACAATAGGAGGAAAAGCAGGGCATGTTTAGTTATAGACAATATTAATTGTGGTAAGCTCTGGGAGAAAGAAGATGGAGATGCCAGAAGTCAGAAAGGCTGGAGCTTGTGAGGGCCACTGCTCAGAGCCCATGGTCTGTACAATTACGCTTCCAACTCCCTTTAATCATTTCTCACCAGCTGTTGCCTGTCACACCCACTGTGGGCAGCAAACACCTGCCTTTCCTGGCTTTCTGTTGGGATCTGCCTTCAAACACTCCATCCTCAACACAATTTCAGGGGGAACCTGCTGGTGTCAGCAACACACACAGGTGTTGGTTTCTGAGCATCCTTTTGCAGCAGGTTCTCTCTTCCAGTGTCATTTCATTTCCTGCTGGTGTTAGCAGGCAATTCCTGGTCTAGACTGAGCTTTGGGGTTAGTGCCAGTGCATTTCCTATAATCCAGCCCCTCTAGGGAAGGCTGGTGAAGGTGGTGAAAGGGATGACCAGGGTGCTGGTATAATGTGTGGTATTGACTGACTGACTTTTTTAGTAAAATATGCCAATGCAGTCATCCTCTGGCTACAAATATCCACGGGAAGAATAGACCTGTCCTTTAATAACAGGGAGAGTGCTTAAAAAAGAACATTTTATTGCTGTGTTGCCTTCACCACAGTAAATTGCAGCATTTTCATTTTCCTGTATTTATTGCATTGGAGTGTCTATATCACTGTGAAGCAAATATTTGCTTTCAAAGGTCACTCATTGTATCACTCTTCCTCTGGGGACAGATGCAGGTCTCTCTTAGCCTTCAGTAGAACTCCATACTGATTATATAATGCTCTTGCTATAAGATTCTTCATTGCATCTTAGCACTGCTAAAATAGCAGAATTCAAAGTATAATAGGTAATGCCTTTCCATTAGCTGGTCCCTCTTTGTATTTTTCTTTAACATTTAGTCAGTTGTGCTTCTGTAGGAACACTGGTGTAACATATGAGACCATCTCACAGAGAATTTGATGTAAGTCACCAAAGTGCCTAGAGTTACTCGCATTATGTAGAAGACAATTGTGTAGGCAATTATTGCAACTATAGACACAAACTGACTGAATGTAGTGGCTGTAGTTTGGCAAATTTGGGTTTTTTTAATCAAAGTTTTATGTCTATAGAGCTTAACATATTACATTCCTATTTTGGTTTTCTGATCTGTCATCTCTGCAGGGACTGCAGACAAAATAAAATGTAGCTTAAGTTGAAACTACAGCGTACATTCTGGAGAGTTTATTCCAGTTATATTAGAGATTCCTAAGGTAATTATAGGGTTTTGGTACTCAGTTCAAATAAACTTAAATGAGAACAGAATGAAAAATATCAGCTAGCATCAAAAATATAAATTCCACATGGAATTTATTACCAAAAGTCCTCAGCAGTTTCTTAGGCTGTTTCTGTTGTACAACAAGAGCAGGTTACAGTGGGCCCAAGCCAGACTGATACTTTATGCTCTTGAAAGTCTGTCCAGTATCAGTGAGAGCAAATTCACTATGGTTTACCTTTCCTTGGCGATTCCTGGGATCATTCATTATTGATGTTTTATATATCAAGAGGATTATATGTGGGTATTCCTAAGAAACACCATAGAGGAAAATTATTAATTTGTACTTTATAGAAATAATTTCTTTTAAAACATAATTATTCTCTCTACAGTATCTTTATTGCTAGCAGGGTTTTGTGTTGGAAATTCATGACACTGAAAAAGAGTTTCAGCCTAAATAGGACTTTTCAAGGAAAATCCTACCTCTAATAAGTCCTATTCCATATTATGAATTTCAAAATCTGCAAAAAATTTAAACCTATTCCTTGCCATCTACAAAACATAGGTAGTTTATCATACTGTGCAAATCAGTAACCTTTATTGATTCCTGTGCATGGTTTTCTATTAAATAAAGTTGAATCAGCACAGCTGCAGGGCACTTCTGTTTATGACTAAAACTTGATGTAAAATGACTTGTCTGGAAGAATGCTTTTTGCTATTTCTCAACCCATTCTAAGAGCTTTACAAATACCAAACAATCTCAATAAACCTGTCAAGTTTGATCACTTAGTACTCAACGTCTCTGTGGCCACAAGCTCTGACATTCTTTTTAGCTTGATGCAAAATAAGAGTTGTCTGTCACTAAGATGCCAACTGATGTTTCTAACTAACCAAGAAGGGTAACTCTAAAAAAAACCCCACAAGAACATGGAGTGACAGGACAAGGGACAATGGCTTCAAAATGACAGAGAGTAGGTTTAGATTAATGTTAGGAAGAAATTCTTTACCAAGAGGGTGGTGAGTCACTGGAACACATTGCCTGGAGAAGCTGTGGATGTCACATCGCTGGAAGTGTTCAAGGCCAGGGTGGACGGGGCTTTGAGCAACCTGCTCTAGTAGAAGATGTCCCTGCCCATGGCAGGGGGGTTGGAAATAGATGATCTATAAAGTCCTTTCTAACCCAAGCCATTCTACAACTATACAAAAGTTTCTCCATTTCTTGTTTGCACCACCCATCACCACTGCTCGTTCATGATCAAAAAAATGAAGGAAAACATTGAAAATCAGGCTGGAATCTACCTGAGAACTGAGTTCTCTGTGCAATTTTTATTATCTGCAGTGACTGACCAACAGACTCTTATTATTCATTATCATCAGTAGAAAGACTCATCTCACCTCCATGTCTGTAATCATTCAGCTCACACTGGATATGTTAGAGATTGAACCAAATTCCCTGTTATCATCCCACCCTCACACTGATGCATCAGCTCCCACTCTACAGCTCATGACATGCTACCAGACAGACATAGCAGAGAACCAGTTTCCTGCCCCTCACAGCTGTTTAGATCAGTCCCAAAATCGTGTCCAAATTGTCTTGGTTTTTGCTACAGCTCAGTGCTGCTATTCTGCCAGCACAAGTGTAGCAAGGATCCAGGCAGAGGGGAATTTTTAACTAGATGCTCAAAAACTAGGTCCACAGGCTTAATCCTGATATTCTGTCACAGAGGCTGTGCCAGAAATATTTCAGTGCTGCGTTTTGCCTCAATCTGAGAAAAAACCACAATTTGTGAAGCAGTGACCAGTGCTAGTGCCATCCTGTGCCAAGTGGGACAGGAGTTTGGAGCGCCATTCTTTACAGACATAACTTCTTTTTAGCCCAGCTGAATACGCTCCATTTGTGACCAGGAGCAGTGTCTTCCTGGAGCTGCATGATGTCCTAAGAGGGCACCATGAGCACAGCAGCAAAGTGGGAAGGTTGGGGGTGGCCTCGAGAGTAACCCCACGTTTTCATACGCCCTTCAGGAGGAGACCAGCTCCTCATCCCTCTTTTCCTCCTGAAAATCTGAGTGCACCATTTTTTGTAAAGCTTATTTTGAGAGCATCCTTGAAGTGTCTGATATCAGTCTGAGTATTAGCCATGAAATTAAGCTCTGGCTTTGCATCAGCCTGCTCTGCAGATGAGTTGCTTAAGCTTAGTCCTCCTCACCGCTGTGACCATGCAGCTGGCAGAGCCAGGTGGCCTTCTCCAGCAGACATTTGGGCTCCTAAACGTTGTGTGACCCATCACAAAATGCCAGGCTCCCTCTGACAAGGATGTGGTGATGTGCTCAGTGATGAAAGTAGGATGCTGTGCCAGTAGCTGCAGGGCTGACTCTTCGAGATGGATTTCTTCCTGCTGTAGCTTCAAAGAGGGAAAGCAACCATGAGTGAGGGCACAGCTAATGGGAAGGCATGAAGGTCACATATTCCCTCTTAGATAAGAAAAACAGAAAATCTGCTGCTGAAGCTTCAGTGGAAATGCAAGGAGCTGTCTGCTTTCCTTACACATTTCCAAGCAAATGGGGTGATCCAGGAAATATCCCTGCCACCCAGCTGTACCTGTTCCACCCATATTCCTGAGGTCCTGATGGATAACACAAAGAGAGGAATGGATTAATCTCCAATATATAGTAACCACTACTTAAACAGTTGTTATTGTTAAAATTTTAAAGCCAAGCTCTGCCCTGACTTATCTTGTTTCATAAAGGCTGCACATATCACAAAGACAGGACAGAAAACAGCCCCCGGGATTTTGCCTTCTTAGAGCAGCTTTGCTGAAAGGGGCTGCTTTTGTCCTCTTTTTGTAATTGAGCATGATTATGGCTGTTTATCTGCAGTCCCCCACAACTTCCCCGGCTCCTCTGCACCTGGGACTAGGTTTTCCTGCAATGAACAAATCTAACATTCAGTGAGCAGTAATTTGCAATGTGCCATGCTTGAATCAAGCAATGAAATAAGCCGGTGTTGTTATAAAGATCTGACAGATGGTAGGAGGACCCGCCTTTCTTAATCAACTCATGCTCAGTAATCAGAGCTAGCTCAAGTTTGTAACAAAAAAGAAACCCTACCCAAATGAGGATTAATGGGCTGCATCCTCATCCCAGTTTTGGATGAGCTCAGAGGTGTCGTTCTGTATCAAGAGGGATAACCAAGATCAGAATCTGACCCACTTTGGGGGGGGAAGTTGAAAATACCAGTTAGGTCCTACTGTCACTTCCCTCAAAATGAAGGATCCTCTCAGGTACACAACTTCCCCCAACCTAGATGTACATATTATTTCATGGCCTGAACTATAGCATGGTGGACAAGTCATTAGCCCATAAAAATCTGCAAAGTTTCATTGTCTTTAATTTCATTGCAAAGGTATTAGCTGAGCATCCAGCCTTCTGAGCGATGCAGCTGAATCATAGGACATGGGACGCACAGGCTTGAGCTTGACCTCCTTCACATTAAACCTTTTAACTCCAGAGAAGAATGAATGGGTTTCAAGACTGTTTCTAGCAGCAAATAATGTCTACTGAGTGTCCAGCTTTGATATGAATAGCATTTGAAAGGTTAAGCAAAAAGGAAGGATTTTCCTCAAAGAACATGATGAGGGTAGATCCTTGTTCACCAAGAGTGATTAATAACACAGGAACAAAACACCACCTTGAACAATCCCGTGTGCTCTCTGCTCTGCAGGAATTGCCATCCAGAATGAGAGAGTTTGGCTGAGGGCACTCATGTAATCAAAACCCTTTTGTGGGACTGACATTTAAGCACAACTCAGCGAGCTGGGGAGCCTAACCATGCTGTTTCTTCTCCTTTCTGTCTTCCAGGCTCGCAAGCAGCTGAGCGTGAATCCTTGATCTGCAGCGTCCACCCCCCCCTGCACAGCAAAGATGGCGGAGGATGCGGATATGCGCAATGAGTTGGAAGAGATGCAGCGGCGTGCTGACCAGCTCGCTGATGAGGTGAGATTGGGAGCTCAGCTGGGGATGTGGGGCTGGGGCTGGTGGGAAAGACACATCCAGAAATAGGAGCTCATCCGGCAAAAGGATTTCTAGAGCTGACTCTGTTTTCCATCAACTTTACACTGAAAGCAGAATTGGAAATGAAATGAGCTGGGGTAAAATGTAATGTTGTGTTTAGTCTTGATTAAGGCATTTATTGATTGTGAGTTTGGTTTAGGTATTAGATTGTGCATCAATTTGACTGGCCTCAGAGCAAAAAGCAGCAATTTAATATTTTCTGAGGATTCCTTCGATTTGTCAAACCCATTAAATGTTAAAAGTCATCAATTAGGACTCTGAAAAGTCTTAGCTGAAAACCACAGACTATTTTTGAAGTGGAACACCAGCTGTTCCAAGCAGCACCACCGCAGTGTGTGAGCAAGGAGTCCACAAGCCCTGGAGACTGCAGCTGCCTCGGGATGCAGTGGGAATTGCTGCATTAGCGAGTCCTAATGGAAAGCTGGAGATGGAGAGATCACCAGTGCCCTGCTGATGGCATCATTTGGAGGGAAGGCAAAGAGCATAGGAAAAGCATCCTGTCAGCATAAGTCTGCACATTAGTGTTGGAAAGTGTAACTTGCCAAATCTAAGTGTTTTTTCCTATGTTTTTTTCCAGTCCCTGGAGAGCACCCGTCGAATGCTGCAGCTTGTTGAAGAGGTAAGCACTTGCATTTTATTTGCACTTCTGTTCTGAACAAAGGTGATGAAGAGTCTGACACTGGAAATGTTTTAAAACTCACATTGCTAAGGCATGTCCATGGCTTTATGTGCCAGTCTGTCCCTCCTTATCCCTACCCCTTATTAGGGTCATTCAAGACACTGTGTCCTGGTTGCCAAGTGTCCACTGCAGGCCAGCAGCACTGGTTTGCTCATACCTGAGTATCCCCTGAGACAGGATGATGCCTGATACTGGAGATAAACTAAGGACACAGCCTCTGAAGGTGACCTGGAGTCAGGGACAAGTGGCTGAGTTTGCTGCAGAGCTCCAGGAGCCTTATGCTGGGACCTCTCTCTTGTCCTTGCCATAACACTGCAAGTGGGGAAGGTGAGAAAGGCCCTCAGTCCATTTGCCCTCTTGTGTATAAATACTTCCCTCTCCACAAACACTTTACTTATAGCACATTAATCACAATATATAAATGCCATTTTTTTATGTATCTCTGAAATATTTATCAGCATTTCAAGGCTCATGAGTTGTCCTAGGTTGACTGCTTTGGAACAGGAAGTTCTGGTTTTCCATGGTGCTAAGGAAGGGGATCCTGGCTCAGTCCTCACAGCTACTACAGCTTATGCCTGCCTGGAGAGGTCGCTCCCAGAAAGGAGAAACTAATTCTCAGGCTGCATTTCACCCTCTTCAAAATAAAGGGGTTTAAAAGTTGGAAAATCTCAAACTCAGTTTCGTTTCAAGTGTTCAGCCATCAGGTGGTGGAAAACTTTGCTGCCGCCTGACAGGACATATTATTTTCAGACACCATCCAAGCCCTGGTGCTGGAGCTGGTGACATTTTTAATCAGGGTCATCAGCACTGACAGTCCCAGTACTCCTGACAACCAGAGGAGTCTCCAGCGGAGACAACAGGAAGAAAATTACATCAGGCCCACAGTCAGGAACAAGCACGATCCCAGCCGTAGGCTGTATGGCCTTGAAATCAATCACAACTGTGAAGATCAGTGGAGTCCGGTGGAGACAAAATTACATTTCCATGTACAGACAGACAGATGGGTCACTGAGCATAGTCAGCACTCCTTCTCCTTCACAAACACTTCAGATCTGGGCCCCTTGCAGCCAAAACATGCTCTTGTCTCAAGAGCAGTCTATCCCTTTTATCTTCATAATTCCCTGGACACACCATTTCTAACCATCACTTTATGTCAACTCTGTGCTGGATGCAGCTCCTACTGAAATCAATTCACTGGCATGGAAGAGAGTCTCATGAGGGTACCCCACAACACAAGGCAGGAGAGCCTGCTGCCCCAAAATGCTTGTGATTTGAATAGACAAGGCAGATGATGAGTGGGAAGAAGGAGAGGCACAGGAAAGGGAAGTGATTTGCTAAGGGCCAAGCCATCAGTAAATATCAACCCTGTCTCTCCTGAGCCATGTTTGTGTGACCTATGCACCACTCGAGTCTTCCTAACATATTGAACCAGCATATTGTGAATGCCACTGGGATTTCAGCATTAAATCACAGCAAATGGCAAAGCGGGAGGAGAACTGGAACTGCTGAATTTACCAATGAATTGGTGTAGGACTGTAGCACTTCTTGGAAGAGCTCAGCATCTCTCTGGACCTGGGGTTTATTCAGATGCTACAGTATCTCCCTGTCCAAACAGAGAAGTTGCTAAAACTAGCACTGAGCAGTCAAGGGAGTTCTTCTAAAATGAGCTGAATATTATTTTCACTAATGTGACTACAATAGACACTTTAAAATTCTTCTGTGGCCTAAACAGCTGGTTGGTTATTCTGATCCCATTTCCTAGGTACTTTTAAAAGAATGAAGCATTTAGGGAGTGAGAGATTTTACACTGAAAAGACAAATGATGAGAGTCTTTGAAATCGAACTTGCACTGCTCTAATTTAATAGACCCCAAAAATCCAATTAGACTCCCTTATTTAGCAGAACCTGTCTAGTGGGTAGAGATAGAAAATGTTCTTTCTCAGTGAAATAATATTTTTTACTCCATTCTCTTGATAGCAAATCCATTCTTCCTTTCTTAGGAAAAGGATGCCTCCATGTCTACACATTATTGCTATATACATATGTATGGATTCCTGTCATGGTTGGCTCTGCCCTGTTCAGTCCTAGGAAAATACAGAATAAACAGACTGACTTGACTCCATCCTGAGACAGACCAGTGTTGCCCACCCAGGGAAGCCCTGAAGCATCCTTCATGCTGAACTGTAGATCATTGCCTGGGGGACATGCGCCAGAGGACCATGCCCTCCTTGCCCAAGACAACTAGTCTGAGTTGGGAAACTAAGCCCTGATGTTCCCAGGGAACAAATATGTAACTGCTTCTTGGCTTTATAACTCAGCTTTGCAAGAAGCTGATTTTTCTAGTCCTGGCACAGCAAGGGAAGCAAGAAGTGGTGAGTAGCTCTTACAAAAGCAGCCACAGCTTTGCCCCAAGGCAGGTCTGTACTGGAATGGCAGATTCAAAAACCCAGTTTGCTCTGTGGTGCCCAGCGTACCCAGAGAACACAGTTAGTCTACACTGACCAGTGCTCATTTGTGCCACTGACTTCTATAAATACCTGTATTTTATGATGATGCTGTGCAATACTTGGGCCAAAACAAAAAGTAAAAATGAACTGAGGCAGAACAAGTGAGAGTAAATATGTGGTTTGTAGATGACCTTATTTTCTTGTTCAAGCTTTTTAGCTCTGAGGTGACATTATGCAATGCAGAGTATCACATGCAAGGGGAAAAGCCATGAGTTTACTGCCATCTTCCAGTACGACCACCAAGGCCTTTAAAGAAAATCAGTTGTTGTAGTACGGGGGAAAAAGATGATTTCTAGCTAGGAAGGGAAAAACATACCAACAAATCAGGACTGCTGAAAGCCCAGAAGAAAACACTTAGGAACATGTACAGGCAAAAGGGCTGTTTGGTACATTTAAATCCAGACAGGACCATCTTCTCCTCTCATATGCTCTGAGGTTAGAGTGAAGTTTGCCAGTGTATCAAAGCTGAAATGTTAAGGTATAAATGTTTGATAAGCTCACAATGCTGCCCTATACAGGACTCTGAACACACAGTATGCCATTTTACTAGCTGTGGGTTTCCCCTGACGTTATTATCACAGTCAAATGTTCCCTAGTCTGAAAAATAAAAGTACTCTATTAATTTGGAGTTTGGCCCAAATCTTGTCAAAGCTAATTTGAAAAACCCCTTTGCCATCATTAGAACTATTGGAACAATTCTACTCACAAAAGTGTTTTAACCAGTGCAATTCCACAGAAGTACATATTTGGCACAGGGGAATGTGATCCATGATTCTGGTCTCAGTTCTTCCAGTGCAGGATTAGACCCCTCTGTCTGTGTCAACCACTGGTAGCACTGGAGGTTGCACTAGACAAAAAACAGGCTCATGGGATTCAAGGTGGGGTCACAGTTTCACTGGGGCTGAGGATCTGCATTAACAGGCAGAGCACTTGTGTGGCTCTTTAATCAGGCACAGAGAGACCTCGGAGCATTAACAGGGTGGCAAGGAACTTGGAGCAGGGGCTGAGCAAATGCATTACTACAGATGACTAGAAAAGGTTTCTTTGACCACAGTTTTGTCTTCAGGGTGTTGACAGTTCTCTTTAGTGTCTGTGGGAACTGCTAGCAATATCAGCCTGTCCTGGTACATAATTGTCTCTATTAATTTATTCAAAACAAACTATAATCCATATTGTTTAAAGTAAAATCCTTCATCGAAGTGGAAATTTATGTGCTCTTTACACAACTGAGAGTGTGTATATGTTTTTCAGATTATCTCCTGAAATGCAGAGAAAGAGATTTCTAGAATTTGTATTCTCTATCCAATACATCATTCCCTTACAATGTTAGGAAAATCATCCCTTGGGCTAAACCAAAGCCTTTTCCAGCAGGTATGGATAGGACACAACATGCTGTGTTTCTGGAGGGACTGATGAGAAAATTCATTCCTTTGAAGATTCATTCCAATTCTTTCCTTACTTTTATTCCCACCTTGGGAAATTAAGTTATGTAACAACAATAACAAGAAATGATACAGCAATGTATTTCCCCTCCAAAGTCCTGGGCAAATTTCAGTGAATGTTTTGTTGCTGACTTGCTCTGAGTGAAACCCTCACAAAAAAAACCCAAAAAGCTCTAAGAAGCTATTACAGAAGATTGAGTATAACGTATATTAATGTTCCGAGAAGGGTTCCCAGTTATGTTGTTAAACTGGCTTCACTGAAGCACTTAAGTATCTAAGAGTTGAATTAAGCCCAGAAGCTTGAAATCAAATATTCTGGCTTTCTGATTATCAGCTTAGCCAGTGGCCCAGTGGAAAACCTGGGCATGTGCTTCATACAAAGGATGCAGAACTCAAACCAGTACTGCCTGTTGGTTTGCTTCTATCTAAACACCAGAGCTTAGTGCTGGTGAAAGGTTCAAGGACATCAACTTTCATTAACTTCATAGGACCTGTTTCCCCTAATATTCCCCTAAGTTGAAAGTGATGGCCTCCTGCTCTGAGGGATCATCTTGTCAGCAAAATTATCATATATATATTATCTATTTTACCATCTGCAGTATAGCTGCACTGTGGATAGACAGAGGAACTCCAGAGATGCCAGTTTAATGCCTCAACATGAGCTCATTTTCTTCTAAAGGACAAGAGTTAGAGGTTTGCTGTGCCATGGCAAAATCCAGCAGTCCAAATTCTCCTCTCAAGTGCAACGAGAAGACAAGGAGAGTCAGAAGTAGCTCTGGAGGGAGAAGGCTGTTACACATTTAAGAGCTGGATGAAAATGCCATGTGCTCCATGAACTGTGTAGGGTCCAATGAAAGATGCATTTTTCTTCTCCCTGGCCAGACCTACTTGGAGAATCCCATTTTTTGAGAATCCTTATTTTGCTACAAACTAAATAGCACAGCCTGTGCAAGAACTGAAGGGTCTTAAGAATTTCCTCCCTTTTACAGGAAGAAATAAAGGCTCTAATTCTGAGTAAAGTGTACCCTTAGCATATATTTTCCTAACAAGAGGGATCGCACTAATTCTACCCTTTCATGGCTTCCCACATAGGATGTCACTGACGTTGGTGAGCATTGGATGTGGGTGGGAATCTTTCCTGAGTCCTTGAGACCAGACAAATCAAAGCATAGTCACCAGGCCCATGTGGTGGGAGCCTGTCATCAAAGTTTTAGGATCAGTATTGTAAAACATGGTTTTCTGGGCGGGCACTTTGCAAACACAGCTTTTGTCACCTACTGTTACACCCTCCACGCAGTTCGGGTGTGTTTGCTGACACCTGGTCCCACTGAGACTAAGGGAAGTTTCTGCACTTGCAGTGCAGAAACCTTTAACTGAAGAGGTTTTTTATTTTCCAGAGATGCCTCAGTTGGTTGTCACTGAGGGTCAGTTACTGAGCGATTTTTCTCCTGCTCAGACATCTGGATGATGAACATATTTTTCGAGTGGTTCTGTCTTACAGGCAGGTTTAGTTTTGAGCTATCTAAAATATCACTTTTCTAAAAGTCTGAATCTGTTTTAAATGTACAAATGTGATTATTTTTTATAATTTGCTTTGCACATTTAATTTTTTGTGGAAAAGATGAAAATCAATGCTAAATAGAAACTTGGAACAGCAGGAAATTGTCACTTGATGTCTGAATCACCTCTCATCTTTGCCAGTCACCATCTCTTTATTAGCTTCAATATGCTTTCAATTAGACCACAGATGCAGACAAGTATATTCATTGTACACCCTTTAGTATTTTCATATCAGTATTAATGCTGTGGGCAGGCTGCTCTTAAGAGATGCAGTATCGCCTGATAAAATTAAATGGCACTGATGATCAGGTAAATAAAAGAAAATGTCACTTCTTTCACTCTGTGTAAGGATTTTATATGACATACAAACCATAAAGGCTAATTGCTGAGTTCATCTCTCAGCACACATCTTATTCAGGTCACTGGACATCTTAGTTGCAGAAAGGTAGTTTGGTCAGATGTTAAATACAGCAGGAAACAGGTTAGAGGTGTTAAGGAGCAGTACATATTTCTCAGCCTGACTATGTCTGATTCTCTGAAAGCCAACAACTATCACAGCACCAACTCCACGTTTCTGAGTCCAATATTTAGAAGACTCTCATGTCAGACTCAGTTAAATATTTCTTGGAACACAAGATGATTCAGGACCCAAGCAGCCTTCTTGTGTTTTGCATGATACATGTTTGTTAAAATAATGAATAAATAAATAAGTAATAAATCTTCTAAGGTAAGACCTCCCTGGGTACTCAGAGCATAGAAAGAGCCCAATAAAAAGCTATTGCAGATCTGTCCCACAGCACATGTGAGACAATTGAAGGTGGCTCCTTTACTCTAAATAGGCAAGTCTAAGAAAACCCTTGGACCCTAAGTTTCTGCAGGCATCAAAAATAAAAGCTGGCAGAGATACAAGTAAATGAAAGCAGTATGAGCTTGGAGGGAGAGGAGCAGCAGTGGGTACCTGGTAGATGGCTGACCTGAAGGCAGTAGGGTGCAGCAGACCATGGGGAGAGGCAGGAGGCCTTTTCTCTCCATCTGGCAACTCACACAGAGATTTTTTAAAAAGAGGGAGCAAACCAGCTTGCACACATCTGATGTTTTTCCCAGGTTCTACAGTGACTTAGACATTAAAGACAAGAATGGGAGTGCAGAGAGAGGCAGACAAGAGGCATCTCACATCCCTCTTGAGCCGAGCAAGATCCTCTTGAAGCACAGCAGAGAAGCACCAGCCCTCGAGCGTGGCAGTCAGGCTTGTGGCTGAGCCAGCGTGGGCTGTGTCCTGTCTGCCTGCCTGGGAGCACCCTGGGAGCACGGACTGGGCAGCTGAGGGCCAGAAACACTACACTGCTCCCAGGAAAAGAGATGGGTGATGGCAGAGAGCAGGGCAGCTGGGAGAAAGGATAGTATGAAGTCCTTAATTTGCCTGAAGGATTGGAAGAGTGGCTTGAAAAGCAAAGGGACCGTCAGGACTTTAGGTTTCTGTTCCTTATGTTCCTGTGCAACTGTGAGCATCTCCCCTGCCCCCTGCAACATTGACAGCACAACCTTTATCTGTTCCATAGGAGCATGGATAGCTTTATGTTCATGGAAGCGGGCAAATTACTGCTGCACGTGTCCAGGTAGCTTTGCTGGCAAGCTGTCAGGCCACGGAGGACTTACTTCATCTGTTATTGACATGCATCAGTCAGGAGATTGTTCAGGCCATTAATTATTCACAGATGTTATCACTGCTCCAAGCTGAATGGAGCTGGTTTCCCCTTGTAATTAAAAAGGAGCTAATCTGATCTGTGATATAGCTTGGTATCACAGCACCCAGAAACCCGAGACACCCAGTCACATCCCAGGGTGAGGATAATGCATGCAAAAATGGTACTTGTGAAAGGTGCCCTGCTGCTGGTTTAGGCAAGTGGGAGGTCTGAATGGCTCAGCTTTGCTCAAGCCCTGTATCCAGCAAAGGCAATGGTAAGATTCCACTAAGCTGTGGTGCAGAGACAGTTTCACTGTGTAGGTGTTTTAAAAATCCTACCTTCAAGATCAATTCAAAGTCCATTAATGCTAAAGATGTCTGTTGACTGAATTAAAACTTGGCTCAAACCCATACCTATTAGATCACTGAGCCAGAAAATATGTCTTAATCCTATTAAATATTAGCCTACTTTAAAATGGATTTCCTAAGTAGGTAAGCTTTCTGACTTCTGTCAGCAGCAAGGGCTGTGTACAAACCACTGTGCCTCCTTCCCAAGCATTTTTGTGTCCTATCTGTTTTCCCTGAAATTTCTTCTGTGGGATTAACATACACGTACAATATCAACAGCCTCATCCTCTCTTCTTCTGCTTCAGTGAACTTGGGGATGCACCTTCTTTTTTTAGAAATTACTATTGCATAAAGTGATTATTTTACTTTCAAGGTCCATGATTCTGTGCTCTCTCCAGAAGTTCAGTATCCCACTGAATCCAGAAAGATTGATGGTACAGTTGAGAGTACCTGGTTCCTTATACAGGGTCCAGGCACATAAAGTCTTTGGACCACCAGCCCCTTATGACCTTGTCATTCCTTTCACTGTTTTTCTTTTGTCTTTCTGTGTCCCATACCAAGGGCTGAGTGTTCCCTCACTGATCTCTCTTTCTCTCTCTCTTTCTTCTCCCCTCTCTCTCCTTACCTTGCTACCACTATTGGGATGTAGAGTAAAGATGCTGGTATCAGGACTTTGGTTATGTTGGATGAGCAAGGAGGTAAGTTCAGATTGCTTCAGTAAGGAAGTATAACCCTTCTCAAAGTACTGTACTAACTGTGTGCAATCCTGGAAATGAGGGCCAGAAAATACGTGTGGCTGTGCATGAGAACCCAAAAAACCTCTTTGCTTTTAGCTTCATTGTCTGACAGAGAAACAACAACTGCCTAAGAGTTTGTACTTCTTTTGATCTGTTTCCTGTTAACGTCAAAAAGAGCTGCAGGCTGAACTCATCCAAATCACCATTTTATTTCAGCAAGCTTTGGGTAAAGATCCAGTTACATGATGCGAAGATTTGCCTCCATAAGTGTAAAATCTAGCATTATTTACGCAGGTGCTAGAGAATTTTCCCACTTAAGTCACAAATGAAAGACATGCAATAAATGCATCCCAAGAGGACATAGTATGGTTTAGTTTGTGTAAAATTCAGTTGCTTTTTGTATAGAAATGGCAGTGAGTATGACAGAAGTTTAACATTAAAACCTATGGCACAATCAGCTCATTACAATTGACCATATAGGAGGTTTCAGGCTTAGACCACTCTCTGTCTGTGGATGAGAATGACAAAGACAGAGCCTGATATATTCAATACATTCCAGGAAATTACATTTTTGCCCTTCATAATATGACAAAGAAGTAGGTACCTTCCCCCATCCCCTCAATAAAACTAATAACTCTTCATTTTCTGTAGACCCACAGCAAAACGGTGACTCCAATAAATCAAGAGAGTGAAAATTCCTGCTACTCTCTATCAAACCAGCCCCCCAAAGGCCCTTGTTATTATTTACTATATGTCATGACACCAAACTGTATTAGGAAATGTTTTCTACAGAGCTAAAGCTGTATCACTGACCAAGCCCAGACAATGATTATAAGCATGGCTGGGACACAGGCCCTTTTTGGCTGTAATGTCCCCGTTCCTCTGACACTAAAATGAATGAAAAGTAATAACAATACCTAAATGGAAAGTATTTTCTTCTATTTTCTTTTTTATGTATGTCTCATTGCTTCTCCCCCACACCCTGCTTAGGGAAAAGAATTTAACCCAACCAGATTTTGTCACATCGATTTGTCTTGACAAGAAAAATCTTACAGGGAATATTTTGTTGTCTTCAAAAAATAATGGCAGTAAAAGAACTATCACGGAATACTGAAAACCAGAAATTACTTAGGTTGAAACAGATATGGCACCTGTCTAAATAATGTGTTTTGTTTCAGAAGTGAATTATGCAGTTCTAATAAATCACAAATATTGTCAAAGAAAGTCTGTAAATATCCAGATGTGTTTTGCAATATAATTCATAGACAGAGCAGGAGAAACTTTAGTGGTTCCTGGGAAAACTTGTTTCTGTTCTTTAACTGCTATTTTTCCACAGATTGATAGTGAGGTTTATTTTGATTTTAACCCTGAATTGTGGTTTTCTTTAATTTTGGAATTCTACTGTTGCTGAATGCCTGTGTGCAAAAGTTGTCTGATTGATTTACTCTGTAGTCATGACAGAAAGGACAATCTGGACGAGCCAAAGAGATGAGACTGGATCCACTCACCTCTTTGGAGTCCAGGGAATTCAGTATTAAACTCTTACTGACAGTGAAGCCTGAAATGTATATTGTACAGTCAGAGATGCAGTGAGTCAATACCTGCAGGAAAGAATCAGACAGTTTCAAAGCCTCTTTAAATTGGTTATGGTCATGCCTTAAGTAGTTCAGTAAATTTAGCTTATGACTATACAGTGTGGGTTTCTCAAGGAAAACAGCCAAATAATGCTACAAACCCTGAGATGATTGTAACCACTGTCCTATGCTAAATGTCTCATTTTCTCCATTTTACCAATATGTAGGTGTAATAATTCCTGATTATTATTTTTTTTTTTAGCAATAAAGGTCTTATATTACTGGGCAAAATATGCTAATGATGACTTTGAACCCTCTGTAATTAGTGCAATGTGTGCATCTCACGGATGTCTCGGTAGATTATCAGATTAAGGAAATAATTTGCTAACACTGCCATGTGATCTCTTTGCAGCTGACTGCACAAGTCACTTAAGATTATTAGGTGTTAAATATACAGAAAACATGACATTGATCTTTCCAGTGGGCGGCAAGCAGAATATCTAATCTCTGCAGTTGCTTGAAGCTCTATTTCTAGGTTTCCTTACAAAATTGCTTGTTTTGAAGTTAAACAGACCTTACAAGGAAAACTCTGAGCCAATTCAATCTAAATAATGCAAAGCAGAACTGACTATTTGGTATCAGTAAAGAGAAGTCTCTGGGATCATAAAAGGCAGTAAGTCATGGTAGTTTCACAACACCAGGTATTTGTACAACAAAGCCAGCCTGGCGAGCTCCTGTTGCTCAGGGGTTTAGCACAGCTGGCTATGCAGCAGACTGCAGAGTGTGCCATGACCCTCGGAGATGTAGAGTTTCACAAGGGCTTTTGTTATTTCTGTTTCACAAAGGATGAAAAAAAGAGAAAGAGCTAGAGACCTCCTCCAGTGCCCTTTGAGGTCAGTGGATTCTGAGTGGACTTTTGGAGGAGTCCCTCTGCAATACCAAGTTATCATTTTTTGAGCCAGGTACTGTCACCCAAACCAGCTCAACACAGTTCTTCCCCTGGGGAGCCCAAGGGAAGGAGCTAGGAAGTCAGATTCTCCTTGTTGAGATTTTTTTCCATCAGTGAAAAAGTCTTTCTCACACCCCATGTACATCCATAACACAATTTTTTAAACCTGGCCTTGAGTCAAGCTCCCTTAATTAATGATTGAAATATATGTATACAAGTCTTTAAAGTATTTGCCTTTTAAACTGAAAACTTCATGCTGCAAAGGATTATTGAGCAGTGGCAATTGCTCTGCTTCATTAAATGTGTCTTTAAAAGATGCTAACTTAGAAAAATGTTAATATTTAGATGCATATAGGTTAAAAGCAGACCATAGAAATGAAACTGAGAGTACAAAGTAGGAATATGAAGATAAACCTGAATTGTTAACATAGAAAAGGTCCCAGAGTGGTAGCTCTCTTCATCTGAAGGAAACACCCATCACCTGGGAGTATCACAGGGACAGAGATTTGGGCCTTCAAGGACATTTTTTTGTGTGTGTGATGATGTTCTCATGCAGTTTATTACAACACAATTTTGTTTTTCTATTCCAAATGAGGAATAACAGTAGCAGCACAGCCATTTCTCATGCAAGACAAGATAAAGGAATTGTCACAACTTTGATAAGTGGTGAAAAAACCATCAGTGCAGTTGAAATTTTCTCCCTGCACCAGCAACAGCAAATGCACAACCAGTCAACACAGGGAGCAGAGTAATGTACCCGGCACATCTTACTCCAGATCAAGTTAATAAAGGACATATAACTTGGAAATAACTGAGCGACCCCACAAGCAGCAGCACTGGCACTATGGGATGGTACCCACGCTAGCTGACCTCTTTAGGAGGAGTTGTGAGTGTGGCAGTTTTGTAGGAGTTAAGGGTAATTAGGGGAATAAAAAGTAACTAATGACTGTTCCAGATTCTATGGGGAAAATAGTACTAATTATGTTGAAATTGTAGTGCAGAACAAAAGACAAACGAACACCCACAAAGCAGGTTGTGCCTTGTCTCCTGTTATTTTTAGTAGAGCTACACGTGGGCTCGCAGCACTCCCTGCCAGCTCCCTGCCATTCCTACCTGTGCTCAGCACTGCCTTTCAGAGCACAGATAGGGCAAGACTCAGGATTTCTGAAAAGGCTGTCCTAGAAATGTACTACCTTCCTATATGATCCTCCTCTATGGAAAATGGGATCATGGAGTAGCATTGGAAACAGTTAATCTGCTGACTCTCTTTCAAATTCAGCCTTCTTGTATGCAATTATGATTACAATGTGTTCTTAAGATGTCCTTTTTCTTTTCCTCTTCTTTCCCCCCTCTAATTAAAACTGTCCTTGTGGAAATTGCTTCACTGCACAATACTCCAAGCAAAGGAGCAAGTTCCCATCTCCACAGTCATTTAACTGACATTCAAGCACAGAACCCAGATGCTGGACAGCAGTCAAGGAATATTTGTTATAAATTACACATGGATGTAAAGGTGGAGCAACACCACATTTGTTCTGTTCTGGTCCTGCATCCAATGCTGTGTAAGGGGCTTTTGCAGCTGTGTTTGCTCAAGAGGCCACAGGGGCAGCTGAGGGATGCCCCTGCTACAGCTCCCCTTTCCAGGCCACTTCCCCAGAGCAGTCACCAAGTGGAGAGTTACCAGGATGTTATGGAAGATTGTGGCAAAGACTCACTGGCAAAAGGCCACAATTCCATGGTAAAACTAACAGGACTAGCTTATGGTCCCTTAGTTGCCTTACAGAAGTAATTCACAAGTATAATGATACAGGTAAAAAACATTCTTATTTTTGTCCTAAGATACACCATTAATTTGTTGTAAGATCTGGAAGAAGATTTATGGTCACTAGCTTGGAATGAAAATGATGTTCTCAGGCATCTGAAGGTATTAATATGCAAAAAGGCTAATAATTAGCAGTTTTCTGGAGAAAAAAATATGAAGGAAGTCACAATGAAACCTGTCTCTGATGTATTCTGCTGCCAGACAGCACCAATTCTCTTACATATCACAGATAATGTATAAACATATAAATACAGTCTATTCAAAGAATATTGCAACAAACTGTCAAAAGAAGTTCATACTCTGAGCTTGAAGTGTTTCTGTAAATGGGAAACAAAGGACATGAGCCTCTGTAGGTGTAAGTTTGCATAGGTTCATGGCAATGTATGCCAGCAGACTGTCTTCCCTAAAACCTTTAATACAATACAGAACGCTGAAATAGGGAAGATATATGAAAACAGATATTAAATTAACCTTTCCATAGCCATCTGATTTCCTACGGGCAGTGATTCATTCTGGGCCAGATTTTAATAGCAGTTATACCAAAACAAATCCAGCATGACCCCATTAAGTTAATTCCACTATAATATTTATGCCTCAATAATTGTGGTTAGACTCATGAATCTATTTCCTTGCCAGTGGGACCAGGACTCTGAAAGGTATAAATTGGTGTTGCTCCACAAAGCCAGCATAACTGCGGTGATTTTAACCAGTTAACAATCCAACCCGTGACATTAACAACTAGCAAATGGTTTTAGGACCAGCAGCCAGCTGTCTAGACTTCTAGGCTACAAAAATGACATGGGTTTTTTGCACTTATGAGGTTTCCTTTAATGGAAGATAAATTAGTTGTGAGTCCCATTTCTATTCAGAAATAGCATAAGCATCACACACAAATCCTGAAGCAGGATAAATTAAGTCAGGTTTCTAGAGAGAGCTGTAATTTAAATGAAAGTCTTTGAGTCATGTCAAATATACTCTTCAATTAGGACTCACTTATTCAGGCAGAAAAAGAAACAGGAAGAGAAAGTTCAAAAGGCCCTACTACATACGTGGCTTCAAAGAATGAGCATCTGGGCAAAGAAACAAGCTTAGATTGAAAGCCACCAGTGGTACCAGATCTAGGACTGATCCCCGCAGACTTACCTGGCATTTCGTACCAGGCAAACAAGGTTAGAGAAGTACTAGGAGGAAAATCAGTGGAAGAAAGGTCCGTACCTCCTGTCCCACCCAGTGTGTGAGTATGTGAGTACAGCCACCTTTTAACTGAGGCCTGAGAACGGGCTCTGCAAGCACAGCTCTCGCAAACAGGAGGTGGGAGTCTGCCACAGAAACGTAGCAATTCCCATCATGAACCAGGATAAAAGCCAGCTCATACTGCCACAGTTGCCTCCCAGAGCAAGAACTGCCCAGCTGTGCAGGAGCAGGCAGGACTCTGAGTTAGTCAGGGGCAGAAGCACTGAAGGAATATCTCCTTCTACTACAGAGTCACATTTCTGATGAGGCTGACAATCTGTGCCTACAAACACGGACCAAAGCTCCTGCTGAAGCCTAAATTACAGTGTGCACTAAAAGAATCCAACCTTGCATTTCTGGTTCTCAGCTCAGCAGTTTATCTTGTGCAGTCCATCTCTCAGGTTTCCTTCTTAGTTTCCTGATCCTTTGCTTACATGCTATGTGCCCCTTTTAGAGGACAGTGCCAGGTAACTCTGATCCTTTTAATATATCCTTGGATTTGGGATCAGTAACTCCTGTGGTATCAGGAGACAGGCCCATCCAGCCAAGGGGAATGAGAACTGACAGCTGAGAAGCAGATGCATCTCGCCATCCTGACATGGCACCTCTCCTTCTCAAAGCCCAGTCTCATGCAAGAATTAAACAAAGAGCACAAGTTCAATATTTGAATTATTTCAGCTTGAATAATTTAGGCCAGGATTTTCTAGGCCCTTGAGGGGTGAGGTGCCTGTTTCCCATTAAAATTAATTAAATAAAATTAATTTTAATGGGAACTGGGTATCCAAATCCCCCAGAAAGCTTTGAAAATCTAAACCTCAATTGTTATTAGAAACCCAAGTAAAAAATTAGGCCTATTCATGTTCCCAAAGAAGTCAAGAGGAGCTTTGTACTGACATCAATATGCATATGATTTTCTTCTAAAATGCCTTATTTTTCTTCTGGATAGGACTCAGTTAACATCAGGGATGACATTAAATTCCTTCTATAACCAGTGCTCTTAGTTCCTTCCTCTGTGGTCTAATTCTATGTTTTTCTATTCCATATGGGGAATAGGGATGTATTTGTGTTTTACTGGGATTGCTTGACTTTGTATCTTTAGGTACAGTTACAGATTTTAATGGATTGAAACATCACTCCAAGTAACTTTCTGATCCTGAGTAGTATTTGAGTTTATCCCTCACAAAATGGTGAGGCTTTCCAGCCATGTAAAATGCTATTGCTACCACAGGCTCCACATAAGACCCCTGATCCCACTGGGTCCATATCTGTTTACATCAACAGAGAATCAGTTTCCTAAACTTTTACATTGTGGCTTTCTTTTCCTCTAGGAGACTTTCCCCAGGTTTAATAGTGAAGAAATTGACACATTAAGTTATTCTGAGCCACCAAATCATTAATAAAACCCAACACCATCACCAGACTTTGGTGAAAATACAACAAATTCTATTTGAAGCCAGCAGAGAGACAGGCATGTGGCTGCTTACTGGGCTTGGTGCTTCTTATCTTGCCCTGGAGCAAAGCAGAAGTGACCCCACTGAAAACATGAGCCTTCACCCAATGCCTGTTTTCATAAGGTCCCTTGAGGACAGGGACAATGAATGTCACAGCTGGTGGTCCTCTTCCAGAGAGCATCAGACTCCTGGAGTTGCTCTGTGTTCACTGGGGTTACTCCTGCTTTGCAGCATCCACACCAGCAAGAAAACCAGCCCTGAGGCCATACTCAGATTAGAGATTAATATCCAATGCCAGTCAAAGTGGCAGGTGTCAGTTTCCTCAGCCTGTGGAAAAGGGGTACATGGATACAAGCCCTTGACAGCTTGCTCCAGTTTTGGTACTGTTATTAGCAGCTCTCTCACTCACTAATCAAAGCAATTACGTCGCCCAAAATCACCTAATTCCAAGGCACTTGTAAGTGTAAGTAAATGAAGTATTTTTCGTGGAAACACATCTTTTCTCTTATATATTAACATACATAAATGCAAAATAATAACACTATCTTTCTCCTGGATGTCACTGTGTCTTAGTAAGTGAATGTATTGTATTATGTTTCTAGACCTTGAACTTTATAACCCTTCCTTTCTACATCATTACATCTTGTTTATATTAATATATTTCAAATAAATTCCTCCTTTGCTTTACTCTTCCCATACTAGTAAAAAAAAATCTTCGGCATCCAGTGCGGCACACATTCTTTCAGCAATGCATCAGCTCAGATTAATGCATTGTAATGTCATTATTAATTCAGTTCTACATGGTCATTTTTCATGTTCTGTTGAAGACAAAAGCAAACAAGCAAAAATACAATTCATTCCACACTGTCATCCCTTTGTCCTGACCAGAACAACTCGATCGTGTTGAAGAAGGCATGAACCATATCAACCAAGACATGAAGGAGGCCGAGAAAAATTTAAAAGATTTAGGGAAATGCTGTGGCCTTTTCATATGTCCTTGTAACAAGTAGGTACTGGGTACCGGCTCTGCTATGTGGTGTCCAGTTTTTTTGTCACAGTGAATGTCTGAAGTTTTTGTCTTTTTTTTCTTTGTCCTTTTCCATCTGCTTCATTCTGTGGGGATAAAATACTTGTGTTTAATCAGAACAACTGGAACGCATCGAAGAGGGAATGGACCAAATCAATAAGGACATGAAAGAAGCAGAAAAGAATTTGACGGACCTAGGAAAATTCTGTGGTCTTTGTGTCTGTCCATGTAACAAGTAGGTGCTGCCTGCCTCATCTCTTTGAGCACTTAAGGCTGATCCCAAAGGCCTTGTGAAGCTCATCCTTGCTAGGCACATGGACAGGATGAGCATGTGGCATGCAGAAAGAACGATTCTGGTTCAAATGCATTCATCTCATAGCATAGACAACTGACTGAGAATTACTGTAGATGCATTAAAATCAGGCATACTGCAGCGAAAGCTTCACTGTTGACACCTTTTAATGATAAAAGTTTCAACATTTTACACAAAGTGTACTGAGTGGTTCCATTTTCCAGCGAACAAAAACACTGGGGCTACCTTATTCCTGGACACCCTAAATTTTGAAACACATTTTCACAAACCAGTTTAATAAACAAAAGAGCTGAAAAACTGCAGAAGAGGTACTAAGCATTACTCAAAATTATGGATGAAAATCACACCTTTTTTCAACAGAAATAGCCCTTGATGAGCTCGTGAAAGAGATGTGATATTTCATAATTGGAACCCAACTTGAAATGGTTTTCATCCTGCCAGAGGCAAAAAAAAATTGAGAAAACCTGAATATGCCAAATTTCTCTCATTTGGGTAGCACGTACACTAAGCAGAAATGTTGAAATGCATTGAATTTGCTTGCATGCCATCACACTTGAACGAAACTGTCCTCCAAGTAATGCAAAGCTTGTTTTAAATGCCAAATGGAAATGTGATGTGCGGTTATGCGGGTGTAGGAAACCGGGGACAAAGCGGACCAACCCCATGTCCCTGAGGAACGGCAAATCCAGCATGCAGTGAGTAGGCATGCAACCAGGTTACAGCAAAAACAGTCATAAATGGTTGGCCAGAGACTGTGCAGGAAACAAAGCAGAGAGCAGTAGTTTTGAGTATTTAACTCCCTTTCTGCATGGTATTTTGTTCACAGCCAAAGTCTGATCCTACCACGATTACCAAGACCAAAGTAAAGAGCTGTCACGGAGTTCAGGGGCTATTTTGTCAAAACTCACAACAGCAGGACTGGGGTTTTGCCTTATCAATCACATTTATTTTGAAGTTAATTCCCTTGGGATGCAATGCAGATACTTTTAAAATAAAAAAGAGTTTTGCTTCTGTGTACCAAGCCCTGAATACTTTTTTTGGGTAAACATTTTGCCCAGAATACATGTAGTATTTCCTTGTTGCACACAATGGGAGGGCAGGAGGAATGGAAGAGCTACACACACACAGACACAGGGCCTTTGTCAGCGGGACTGTCTGCAATGGGTATCAGGTTTTTACTGATAGAGGCTTTAGCCCTGCTGTCCTGCACCACAGGACCTGGTGTGTAAGAACTGCAGGTACAAATGCAGCAGAAACTTTACATCTCCCACACTGTACAAGCTGTGAAAGCTCAGAACTGACAGCCAGACATGTGACAAGGATGGGATTAGCACCTGACATGTGGCCTTAAAACATTTGCCACTTCACTACAACTGCAGTGTCAGGCTTCAAGAACAGAAAGACGCTGTGTACATGTGATGTGGGGGCCACTGATTTGTAAAGGTGTCTCTTCCCTTTTCCAAGGCAGTATTCTGACCTCAACAGTCTGCAGCCAAATTTCCTAAAACAGTATTGCTAATAAGTGTTCAGAAAATGAGTATGGATAAACAAGGCTTTTAGAGACTGTTCCATGAGTCTCTATGCCAGAATTCAACTAGCACAAATAAGATGATGTTCTGAGGAGTGGAGTGTAGGAGGGAGAGAAATCCACACAGTTCTGGGCATCAAAATCACGATGATGCCCTAATGCTCTTCTGGTTGGTGGGGGATAAATGGCATATATTTCAGAAATATTAACCATTTCACACACAGCTATACACTGATGCACAATAAAAGAACAACTCCCTGAGCCTTACCAACACGTAAGGCTTGATCCTACATTCTTAAGAACTCAAAATGTCCATGCTATGAAACTTTGACCAGGCTGCATTCAAAAGGAAAATTGCTATTGACCATGAGCAGACCCAGACTGCACCTGTTGACTTTTTTTGTAAGTCCAGGAGAAACAAAATAATGGATTCTGGATGTATAAAATCATTCACCTCAAGCATAGAGATTTTCTTGCTCTCAAAGTTGCACGGGTCTAAAGAACAGGCAAACCCTTGTAAATGTATCTGCAGCAAGAGCATTACTTTTACTCATTTATAGTAATGCCAAAGCTGATGTATAGTTTCAGACAACTAAGATTAAACAAGCCAACCATAATATTTTTAAGTCTTCACAAACTTTGACATGTAATGAGCAAAAAAGGATGAAGAGGAAAGATCCTCTTTTAATCTACATTTTAATTCTATATTGGAGCATACAACACATCTTCAGGCTCCTTTAAAACTGAGCTGCTTCAGGGGGCATGGAGAGAGCAAAACACCTGAGATGGGTTTGTCATGTCCTTTCCTAAATCTCCCAGAAGCATGTTCAGTTCCACCTCCAAAATCCAAGCCACAGGGCTATTTATATGCCTGACTGGAGCTGACCGAAGAATGTGGAGATTTGCAGTTCCCAACAGTTTTGTTGGAAACTGTTCCATTTCTGGAATAAGATCGAAAACTGGTACTTGTGGACCCCAAACACTCACACTGTCCTGTTAAAGCGTTCAATCTCATCTGATGACCCCAATGACAGCAACCCTAAATAAGCTGTACATGTCAGTCTGCCACTCTAGGTGTGCCTGGATTTTAATTTTCTATCCATGGCAGCTCAGTCAAAAAGGGCTCTCTGAAATCGAATGTAACTGTCATGAAGAACAAATATAACAAGTTGCTAGGCTATTTTTAAAGTCCTGTGGTTTAAAACTCTTGAAGGAAGTGATGATCCATTTTTGCCTGTGTCTTGCTTATTGTGAAGGCTGTTACTGCTGATGCATTAAGGGTATGATGAACTATTGGGGCAACTGTGCTTAGTGAGAATGCTTTACTTCTTATTCATGCCTGTAGCTGGTGCATGAAGAAAAATGTAGAAAAATTTCCCTTTCTGATGCTAGATTGCTCGTATCTTTTATTTTCTCCTGCACTCATTTCACTTCTGCCTATTTTACTTTTTGTCTCTGTGGACAAAGGTTTGTACATCAACTGTCGATGTATGATTACTATTTTCAAGTACCGATATATTATTTGAAAAATCTAATGAACCCTATGATAAAATAATCCACAAATCACCTTGGGAAAGGTCAGTGGCTTTAAATGCCTATTATGCCACATACGTACTGAAAAATATCAACAGAAGCCAAATATTCTGCATGGTAAAATGTTAAATTCTAGCCAAATCTGTTTTTCTCTAAGAGGGTGTGTTGCTGTGATGTGATGTACACACTATACTTGGCAGTTCTGTTTTTATGTCTGTCTGCCAATACGTTCTCTGTGTTTGATGTCAAAACATATGTGTCACTGAAATGAAACAATGTTTTCTACTTATCTGTATTTCTTCTCTTATTTTTTTTCTTTTTCCTTTTATCCTTTTTTTTTTTTTAAATTTTATTTTACTTCTTTCTAGTAACTAAGTCAACATCCAAAAACCTGTGTGCAATGTTGTAGACTTGACAATTGCAATTCACCCTATTCGAAACTAAACCTCTGACTGTTGTGGCAGTAAAGTAAAAAAATAAACAAAAAACAAACCCCTCCTTTTATTCAGGGTTATGATATATCGGTATACAACCAATGACCCTCTCTATCTGAAAACTCATTTGCTTGACTCAGCTTTTAGCTTGGAGAGGTAAAGAGTTTTACATTTGTCCTTGTCCACTTGATGCTTTGTTACTCATCATGTTTTTTGCATAGGCTTAAATCAAGTGATGCTTACAAAAAGGCCTGGGGCAATAATCAGGATGGCGTTGTAGCCAGCCAGCCTGCACGTGTCGTAGATGAGCGGGAGCAGATGGCCATCAGTGGTGGCTTTATCCGCAGGTGAGCCTTTGTATCTACTGTTTTCTCTCTATTCTCCTTGCCACTGATATATTTAGATTTCTTCCATATGGTCATGAGTTCTGTGATGCTCGTTAACTCCTTCCGTGGTGCTGGGTAATGTGATGGAGACTGTTTTCCACCAGGTGGTGGGTGCTTGGATTCAGGACGATGGTGAGTAAGATTGGTACTAAAGGCTCATCGTGTCCAGTGAGTTCCCCTGGCCCTGTGGGTTCCCTGAGTTGGTGCAAAGGATGGGTATGTTGCTGGAAATCCTGGGAGCAAGTCTTGGTCCTGTGAACCAGAATATACTTGAAAACACAGACCTAAACCTTCTTCCTTGAGACTGTCCAGATTTGGGCAACAATAAAATAGAAATAATATCTATTGATTTGTTTCACAGCAGCACCGCAAGGGAGCAGACAGTCATGGTCAGTCAGCACTGTCCCCTGCACTCCAGCTCCCCGCATGAATGCTTTTCCTGGGGGCCTTATTATAGTTCTCATTAATGACAGTTGTCAAATGCCTTAGAAATGAAGTGTCAGATAAACACTAGTTTATTGCCATTTTGTCCCAAGGCACGTAGTGCCCGTTACCCATCCTTGCCAGAAGATGTCCCAAAGCATCCAACAGCCCTTCCTTTCTTTTCAATGAGAGAAGAGCCTCAGGTTTTCTGCCGAGGCGCTGAGCCAATCACAGAATTTGAAGTAGATTTTTAACTGGAGGTGCACCCCTTCCCTAACTGTGACAATCCAGGAAACCTCCCTGAGAGGGGAGTGATGCCCCATTCCTCAGCTGCTGTAAAGTCCCAACATAGTGGGAACTCCTGAGCACTCAAATAAATGAAAGCTGGTTGGAAACACACTAATAGCAACCACACTGCAAACTTCCCACTATACATAGGGGTCCAGCAATAAGCACCTACTGATTACAGTGCTTATAGAGCATGTATTTAGATGACAATGTTATCAACTGAATGGATAACAGCATTCCAGTAGGCAAAGCTTTGATCTCTGAAGATTAAGAACACTGGATTAATAAGTAATTATCTTTCCAAAAACTATTATCCACTTATTTTTTTGGCTGCCATGATAAAGGGAAATCAGTGTGATAGAAACAATGCTGTCATGCAATCTGGAGCGTGGGATGGAGATGCCATTTAAGTTTGCTGGGTCTGCCATTCACTTGTTTTTAATTTCTGGATGGCAGCCCCACCAAAATGAAGACTGAGGCATGATAACAGAATAGCAGTAAAGGACATTATGCTACATAGGACTAATTGTTCTGCAAATAGCCTGGAGCACCCTTTAGGCACCTACATGAACATAAATTGTATAAGAGGCTCAAAGCAGGGATTTTCTGAGTGGGACCCCACGGACCTTGCATTTCCCAGTGTCAGTCACCACGTGCCTCTTCAATAACTGGAGAGTTGACTTGGACCTTGGCTCAAGCACAAGTTATTTCTTCCAAATAGCAAGCAACTGCAAAAGACAGTGCTAAGAATGAGAGCTGGAGGATCTTTACTAAAGCCAGTAAATCTGAGAGAAACTGCTTCTGTCATTTACTAGGAATACAGGATGTTAAGTCAGGATTTTCACAGCAAAAGTAGCTCTTCCCCAACATATCTGTGAGTCCCAAGCACAAGAGGAACGAACAGTTCCCAACAGCTATGTGCAGTTCAAGGAGGGGACCTGAAATAGCTGTAATTTCAGCACCCTTCAGCATTTCCTGCGAAGTCTAACCACACACACATCCAAAGGGGGCACCCTTTCATTCTCTTGTTTGAGGAGAGTGGTCACTGCAGAGAGGTGCAGTATGTGGTAAGACAAGCTCAGACAGCAGCACTTCTAGTAGCAGCAGACACGAGCAGTATAAATGGAGTAGTGATGAACCCCAACATCCAAAAAAAAGCATGCAATGTTTTTCAGGCAAGCTACTTATTAATCCCTTTTCTTCAAAGCTGGACACAGCAGCTGTTCCTCAGGTGACAAGTGATGGAGGATGCAGGGGAGGTTTCAGGTGAATCACGGTTTCAGGGGGAATCTCCTGTCTCTACTTTAAAGAATTGGTTTTTTGCTCCCAGGGTAACAAATGATGCCCGGGAAAATGAAATGGATGAGAACCTCGAGCAGGTCAGCGGCATCATTGGCAACTTACGTCACATGGCCTTGGACATGGGCAACGAGATCGACACACAGAATCGCCAGATTGACAGGATCATGGAGAAGGTAAGAGCTGACACTCCTAAGAGGACCCTAAAAGGGGCTGTGTTTTCCCTTCTGTGAGCACAGGCTGTGCAGGCTGCAGTTTCTTTTCAGTTTGGAGAAGGACAAGGGACAGAAATAGCTGCTAGAGCTCCTCGCTTCTCCCTCCAAATCCTTGGGCCAAAGCAGAGCTCACTGCTGTGGACCTTTAGTAACCTCCAGTGCAGACTGGGTTGAACTCACACTATTGAATTTGCCAGACAACTGCAAGGGCAGGCCTTAGAATACACCAAGGCTTCTTCTGCAACAGCTCTGGGAAACAAGAAGTGCCCTGAGCTGTGCAGAACTGTAAGGCTTGGCCAGAATGCCCTGGCACTTCCTGGAGAGTTTTAAACCTTCCTGGACTTTTCCTTCCTTGGAAACTCCATGAGCAATTCAGGATTAGATCACCTGCTTGGAGGATCAGTCCCCATAAGAGGATGGGGATTTATTAGACAAAGTTTTGCCATATGGTAAAAGTGCAGCCAGTTTTGTCCTGCTGTCTGCTTATAACAACATTTGGACAGAGATCTACCTGCTCTCTTGGGGAGTGTGTGTATATGTATTTATATATAATTGGGCCCCACATAGCCACAGCACAATACAAAAGCTCAGCATTACTACGTGCAAAGTCACCATGTCCAACGACAGAGAGCACCATTCCAGTGCCAGACCTGCACTGCAGATTTCTGAAGCAGAGAGCAGCCCCCTCCAAACCCGGCTGGGAGCTCACTGCCACCCTCAGATCCCGAGATCTGCAAGCCATCTGCATCCGTACTGGCAAAGCTCCAGGTACAAGCACAGCCAGGCTGAAGTGACATAAGAGGCTTGATCTTCATCTGGTGTAAAATCAACACAACACTCAACTTCCGCTGAGATTTACACAACCTGAGGATCTAACCCAAGGACTTACATGTGGTGCTTAGAGTTAATTCTGACCTTAAGTGGTAGAGCTTGTACTCTTGAGCCTTCTTACACACACAGGCATCCTCACACAAGCAGGATGGCCATGCCTGTTTTTCATGTCAATTAACTACATCAGAGCTTAGTGAAAAAAATTGAAGAAAATGCTGCACTGAGGGATTCACTCTGAGAGTGTCTCCTTATTGGAATTTGATTCCAGAGAGGACTGGGTGAAGTATACATTGTCTTAAAGGTGGAAAGTTCATCCCTGAGACAGAGAGAGAGTCACGTGACACCACAGAGCAAATGGTTTTGCATTGGTCAAAAGTTTTGTTTTATAAAAATGCATCTGTTTGTTTGACTGTGTTGGAAAATGCACAGTATTACTGGGATGTCATTTGGCACCATTTCGTATTTCTTGGAAAACTAGGAGTATGGGGGGAAGGATTTGCTGGTGTTATTCATATGAAAAGCACTAGAAAGCAGCACATGTCATAACACTGTGGCAAGAGACGTGCCCTGTGGATGGAAATCAGCGATGTTGTACCCTGTGCCTGCAGGATACAATCCCAAACTGCAGCAAGCCTAACAAGTCACTGTTCTCCTACCAACTCTGGCTTGCAAACGTCTGGATTTTAAAGACATTGACCAAGCCCTTTGTGCATATGAAGCACATGGGCCAAACCTCCAGGCAGTACATGCTGAGAGCAATCAGCTCTCTGAGGGACCAGCCTTGCACATCTATGTGCTCTTACAGAGTTTTCCATTTCATACAGCAATGGCAAAATAACATTGGCAGCTAATGGGATTCATTAAATCCAGCCTCTCAGTAAGGCCTTGTCACCCAGGGCCCTTGGCTAAGGAACAGTGGCAGATTTGTGAAAGATGGATTTGCATTGTACACAGAGGAGTTGTCATGAAAGCAGCACAAAAACAAGACAGTCTTCAGTCTTAGTGAAAATCTGCCAAATTTCTCAGAGTAAGAAGACAGTAATGTGATACTAGAAAAAGAAACACAATATATTAGGAAAAACCTCTATAAAAGACAGAAACGATGGTTAGCTGAAACCACAAATGCACACACAGCCATTCTGCAATGAAATAGGCCAACAGACCATCATCCCTAGCTGGTGGTTGCTGTACAGCATTGCTAGGGTTGCTTTCTTCTCCTGACCAGCTGGAGCACTGTGTTTTGGGTCAATTATGACCATTAGAAAGAACCTTGGCTGGCACACTTTGCAAAAGCTGGGATGCGTCACAAAGCTAACCGAAAAGCTCCTAAATGATTTATGTTAAACTGGTTGCATGCACCCAAACCAGAGCAATCTCATAATGCAGAGGTGAAATCTGATCTATCCACAGTAATCAGGATAAAAGGCTTTATGTTTTCCTCAGATCAGCGAGAAAGGGACAAACACCAAAGTGATGATGTGATGAGTAGGTCATATGGCATAAACATCACCACCAGGGAGAACCTGGCCCCTAAAATAAGCCATAAATAGGAGGCTGGGAAGAAAGTAGGGAGGGCTCAAAGCACTCTGTCTTGACCTAGGTAGGAAGGTCTGCACAAAGACTCCCACTGCCTTCCATGCAACTTCATCCACAAGATACTAAGGTCTAAATATCGTAAGGAACATGATGTTTCACCAATATTCAGTGAATATCCATGTATTTCATGACAAATGCAGCAGCTTTCAAAACCATTAACTTTTTAGGTAGCCTTTTGGCAAAAGCACATGAGACTGTACTGTGGTAAAAAAGGTCAAACGCATGGCTAAAATAAAGGAGTGTGGTTTGTAATGGGTAGCTTTGCTGATTTACACTTGTTGAGGATCTGGCACATGCTACTTCATTATAAATACACACCTATGTAGCATTTTCCCAAACAGTTATGGAGAAAACCCCAAGATATTTCACAATGACTTATTGCACATCAGTATAAACACTTTTAAAGGATTTTTAAATGCATGTGTGAAAACTGCTTCACCATTCTGTTGTTTCAAATTGGAGCTTTAAAATGAATCTGTACAATTTGGATACACCCCTGAGTTGTGGGAACAATCAAAGCTAACAAAATGCTGCCCTCAAACCACAGAAATGAGTTTGCTATTTAAGCTCAAGCTTTTAAAGCAGCAACACAACTCTCACCTTTCCCACAGGTGTGATTTTAAAAATTGAAACCATTTTCTATCTAGTCCCTCTGCTAGAGTAAGTCGGCATGGCAACATGGGCTTGGAATGGAGCTTTGCCAATTTTTGTCAGCTAAAACAATGTCTTTAGTCTCCAAAACCAGCTTCTGCAGAGCTACAAAAAGTCATAGCCAAAGTGTCTTCCCCTTCAGAGGGAACTTCCAAACCTCCCAAGTGGTTATTAACAGCATTTTATATTGAAACCTATAAAGAGAACTTTAATATCATCCTGCCCAACCATCAAAATTCTAGTATGATTGGTTCGAGTAACTGTAGAATCTCTGCTTTTTCTTAATTCCTGTTCGCGCTGCTGCCCAATAGAGAGGTTAGTCTGTCTGGCAAATATACTGGTGAACTTTGGAGTACTGGCATCACTCCTACCTATTCCCTTCCTTTCACAAGTAGAGCAAAGATATCCAGGCTGATCTTTTCAAAGAAATTTATCTTTGCCAGCGTTCCCTACATGAGATGATTATGCTTCTCTGTTCCAGAGATTCTCTACACTGAACCAAATTTTAGTTTTGACTGCATGCCTGGTGATCTAAATTAGAACAGAGTCCAGGCTCACTGAATCTTAGAGGGTACTGAAGCTTCTCACCAGCAAAGTCCACATGCACACCACCATCAATACCACTGGTGTTATCAACAGCACCAGCTACAGATCTGGCACAGCATTTACAAGAGTTCAGTGAAGCTGACTACAAACATAAAAGCTCTGCTCAAAGGCTACATGAAGTGTCACAAAACCAGCAGATCTGGAATTTCCTTTTGGGTCCCTAATACCACTATAAAAAGCAGCTCTCTGATACTTTCAAGCTACTTTTTCTTTAATTTTATTTTATTTTTTTGCTCTGACCCAGCCAAAACTACAGAAGTATCTATTCTTTTTCTTCCCTGTCCTCATCTGTTTCTTTCCTTTGTGTTTCCCTAGGCTGATTCCAACAAAACCAGGATCGATGAAGCCAACCAGCGTGCAACAAAGATGCTGGGCAGTGGTTAAATGCAGTGAAGTGCATTTCCTTTTAATGCTGCCCAGCAGGGTGGCACCTTCATGCTTTTATCATGGTATTTATCTACTAGGTTTGCACACATGCACATATCAGCCCCATTGTAAATGTTGTCCTGTGTAGTTTGTCAGCTTTCCAAAAATGATACTTGTAATTATTTTTTTCTAGATATCTTTCTTTCCAAAGGTTGTACATAGTGCTGATTTGATGGCTATAGCTCACTATGATGTTTTTGGGGTTTTTTTTCCTTTCCTTGTTTCTGTTTTGGATTCCTTTCCTTTTTTTCCCCTCTCCTCATTTTTTTTTAAAATGATGTTTGCTGAATGACAACACTGTTGGAATGCTAAACGTGCTGTTAACCTTTAAATATACAGTATTGTTCTTGTAAAACTGTGACATTCCACAGAGCTACTGCCATGCTCCTGTCTTTGGGTATCATGATGTTTAAGCACTTAAACCTGCTGTCTTCAGTTCTCCATTGCCATTATCTGTTGTTATGATTTCATGATTAGACAATGTGAAATTATATTACTATAACAAGCATTGCACTAAAAAGTGATGTGATTTATGCATTTATGCATGAGGAATAAATAGACTTTTAGACTCCTACTTAAACAAGAATTTTCCCATGGCAGTAGCACACCAACAATGACAACAAAAGCATGCTCAGTATTCGGACTCTTTTGGGACTATGTTATACCAGCAAGTTTGCAGTTGTGCCACTTTTTTCTTGTTGATATATATATAGTTATTAATCATGATCATTTTTTTAATTATGAAAAAAAAAAGAGGGATTTGGCACTCACCATTTAGCCATTGCCAGCAAAATAAAAGCTTGGCTGAAAATATGTCAAAGACAAAAAGAATAAGTGTAATATATTGGGTTTGTCTGCTGCTTTTGAAGATTATCTTTTGGAGGAAACAACTACCATATGAAATGGTGCAAAGAAATGTAATTTTTATAAGGCTCTCTCTTACTAGTCGCTATCCCCATGTGGTTTGTTATCAGTACAGTTCTCTGTTGCTTACCTAGAGCTATGCACACCAAATCGCTGAGATGTTTAGTAGCTGACAATTAAAAAATAATTAAAAACCTAAATGAATGAACTCTAGATAAACTGTGAGATAAATATAATTTACAGCATGTAATATGAAAATTCCTTATGTCTCCTGTCAGTTTGTGAAGTGATTGACATTTTGTAGCTAGTTTAAAAATTATTAAAAATTATAGATCTCAGAATCCATGCTTGCTTTATCCATTTGTTGCCCTTCATGTCAGTGACAACCAGTTATTTGCCACTTACCCGGGAAAAGGAGAAGTGCGAAGTCTAAAGACTCCTTACAAACTGGTTCTATTACACGTGGGAAACTAAAGATTTTGGTTTGCAGTACTGTAGAAAAGTAACTACTCTAAAAACAGCATTTTACACCCAGTACATTCCAAGTGAATATTATTTTAAATAACCTGGCTTGGATTGCCAAACACGGAATCAAAATATTTTCTTTTCTTCAAGGGAAAGAAAAAAAAATGAAGTAAGTGTTATGGTACAGAAGGATACAGTTCCTTAGTTGTTAAAATCTATTCCTGTAGTGGATGTAGCCACGTGCTAATACACCTCCTTTTAGGGAACACTTTGAACTACAAAATTTCTATAGTCTGCTAAGAATAATTTTCTCAAATGACTAACAACAACTAGAGTTTGCTGCCAATGAAAAGTGTTATCATATTTTCCCAGGGCTTTTTCCCCTATATGGACAAATTATAATTAATTCTGCATGAGTGACAGTTCACTCATGCGTCTCACATGGCCGTAAGTCAAAATACACAAAGAACATAAATGCTTGCATAATTAAAATTGCATGATAATGCAGGCAAGCTACATTTTCTTTAGCAGCTTTTTATTTTTAGTATCTATTAAAAATTCATTTATGCAAATATTTCCCCCCACTACTTCAAACCAAAGAATAAACTTCAAGCAAACATTTTCAATCTGCTGACCATTTCAAATCCTGTCCATTTGGGGATTCCAGTATTTGTGACAGCACAATCCTTCAGCAATGTCAAAGCCTACTGAGGGAGGGCAATAATCATACTGGAAAATGCATCAGAATGGGAACATATAAATACAAGGATAATTGTAAAGGGCAAGAAATACATAAGAAAGTAATGAATATGTTAATGGAGGCGTTATTTTTGTGTTTTATAAGAATGCACCCTATCTGAAGATCACAATTCCATTAAAGCTGATCAAAAATATAACTGTTGCTGTGAAGGAACATGGTTTGATGCCTGTTTTTGTCCTGAACAAAGATCAAAACCCGAATTCTTGGAACTTTTGGCCAAATGGAAAGTTTAAAGGATAGAAATATTGAAAAGTTTCATTGCATCTGTGTTTGTATCCTCCTCCACTGCATGCAGGGTCTCCTATGAGCTGCCTGAAAATTACTTCAGTAAAGAAGTTTAATATATTGCATTTCTCTGATGCTTTCGGAAATTGACTTTTTTAGGATTAATTATTCTTGAAATAATTCAAGGAAAGGCTCAGTCTTGTGCAGTCTGTCATTAGAACAATCTACTTCTGTTTGTTAAGTTTGTTGCACACCAAATCCCTGATGTAGCAGCTGAGTCAGTAGGGGAAAAAAAGAGATGTTTTAAACAGAACATTGCCTCAAATGTGGCATTTCCCTCTTTATTCCCCTTTCTCCCTCTGGCTGGCTCCTGTTTCCCTGATACACTGCAGACTTTCCCCCCCTGAGGCTGAACAAGAACAGAGAGGAGTTCCCCCTTGAGGGCCAAGGCTCACTAGAAGGAAGGGGACACAGCAAGGAGCTGAAATTACAACTTATGTAAGATAAAAGGGCCATATTGATCATGGAAACAAAAAACAACCACGTTTTTCTGAAGGCAAAGCCTTCTTTTCCTGGTAAGAAATTTCCCTTTGAGCACATTATATTTTCCCATCAGGAATTTCCTTTGTCCCTGTAGCAGTGCCATCTGGAAATCCAGGTTTGAGAGGGAAGGCAAAAAAAGAGAGGGTAGTCAAAGGCACAAAGTTTGATAAATATCACTTACTTCTAGACTTTGAGTGCAATTCACCAACAGTTTGTAATACAGCAAGATCCATGTGCTGGTGTTGGTTTGAGGTTGTCATAGACAACCCTTTTTTAATGTTCTGAAGTGCCATAGCTGAATAAACCACCCAGCTGGACTACTTCAAAGTTTGATTAAAAACTGGAGTCAAACTAAAAGACAAACTTCCAAAAATCTACAATTAATGATTTCTTTCATGTCAGGCATTGCTCTCCTTTCCTAGTCTAGGCTAGAAATGGAAATATCAAAATAACCCCAAGAAAGGATATTTGAGTGTTATTCCTCAACAGAACAAAATTCATGTGTAATGTAATAACTCATGAAAAAAGAAAAAAAAAAGTCACCGTCATTAAATACCTGGCCTGATTTCAGCAGTGAGAAACTAAGGGAGAAAACTGGAAAAGCTAAGTAAAAACTTTTAAGATATTAATGATTCTCAACCTTATGATAAACACACAAGATGAACTCAAAAGAGTGTGTTACAGCTTTCTGGACTGACACAAATGCAAGAAAAGAAACTATGGATCATACACAGGACCTTGTGGTCTGATAGAGCCCATCTTAGGAAGAGCAGATGGTTTTGATGCAAAGGTAAAGTGAAAAATAATTGATTAGTATTCTTGAAAGTTTGGTGATATTACTGTATACAGCAAAAGCTAATGATTAAAAAACAGTGGTGCTTGGTTTTATTTTTTTTAAGAAATGTAAATTTTGGATTAGATACAATGCATCTTTCTGAAAAAAACTGAAATATGCCAAAGTTTGCATGGCAAGCTGCAAAGCGCCTCCTTACAGAGATGCCTGTGCCGTGTGACACACTTATTACAGATATATTTCAAATCTAGAAATATAGATGATAACTATTATGCAAAACATTCTCTGTGCCACAATAACTGCTGACCTCCATGGGCTTTGAATTTGGACCTGCACCTGAAGAGACCACTCCAGCCAGACTTTTATTTAAGGGATCTAGAGGCAGACAAACCAATCCCATACTTTTTTTTGTTTGTTTTCCTCCTTCTTCCTTCTCTTGTGTGTACATATGAATAAATCTTTTATTTTAAAGGTATTGAAAAGGGAAGAGATGAGTACTTGGAAATAAGGAAAATTATGTGTGTTAGAGACAGCTTAAGTACATGCATGGCTGCTGCGTGCGCCTGTGGGCGTGGGTGTGTAGGATGTGACTGCTGTCTGCTGAGCCATTTTGTTGCCTTTCCAGAGAGAGGACAGTTTGTTTGGAAGTTCGTGGAACACAGAGTATTTTTAAATCTGCAAAATGCTCCAAGAAATGCAGACACAGGAGAGAAACCCTTCTGAAAAGTCAGGGCCTTGGGCTGGTTGGATGAGGGTAAGGAGGGCAGGTTCTGGATGATTTATTTTGCAAAGCACTTGCCAAATAGTGTTGGATCCCCTCTGCAACAGTATGAAGAGAGATTATGTTTGTGTTGTAAAATACCAAGCAGTTCTGAATGTTATTTTGTAATTAAAAAAACACACATTCCTCCCCAAAAGAAAGTATTCAAAAACACCCTAAAAACCCACAAAAAACAACCAAATCCCACAAGATGGTGGGGAGGGAAATCAAAATAAATCACTATGTGGGACTATGCTGATCCCCACACATTTGGGATCTATTCCAAGATCACTAATCCCCCTGCAAAATCTGTATATAATGGGATAACCAATTTTTTGGATAGTCTATCCAAAAGGATCTAAAAAGTCTCCATAGGCTGATGTTTGCATAGTTAGGACAGACAGGCAAGCACTGGGAAGGTATTTCACAGGATGACAAGAACTGAGAGCTCCTTCAGCTGCTAAATTCCATGTCTGGTCCACAGCACTAATAGTGCTTCCCCATGAGACTGCTGGAGAATCTTTCCTAACAGAGGCAAAACAACTTGCCCTTCTTTCACAAATTTCATTCATTAGACTGCCAAGACTTTGGTTTTGGTTTGGGTTATTTAATCCAAAATCCAGAACAGCTCAAGCTGGCATAGGAAAAGAAAGTTAAAATTAAATACTGTATCAGAAATGGTTTAGCAAAATTCGCTATAGGCAGTCCTAAGATAATTTGCTACATGTTAACTTACATACAGGCAGCTGTAAGCTCCACTTACAACACAGTAGGTTTTCCATCTAAATTCTGATCAGAAGTTCATTAAAAGGAACAAAATGGTTGTTTTCCATGTTCATGGGGGGTTGATTAGACTTCCAAAGCAAGAAAATGCACAAATAACTCTTTGATATCTTTGGGTATCAAACCCAACAATACACAAACTTGAGCAAAATGTTTTTAAGAAATCTTACCTCTTCTGGCTTTACTGAACGGGATCCCCAGATTTACCTTATCAACAATAATAATTCCAGCTGATGATGGTATTTTATTTACTGCTCTTGATGCTCTACAGGACCACGAAAGCCTATGTAGAATAATTTTTTTAACTACATGAAAACACATGCTGAAAAGTTAATTTTGAAGAAACAGCATCTGCAATTCTGACATGCAGCCTTAAGCCCTTATCTTAAACCATAATTTTGGTGCCCACTGCACATTTCTGTTTCTTGGATTAATTAGAATATGAGGAGAAATTAGCCAGAAACATAAAATTTAATGAACTGCGGGTTCTTTTGGGCAATCCTTACAGCCTTACCCTCAGAAGTCAACCCATATTTACTGAGTCTTGCTGGGCCTGGCGGTGAAAAAGAGAGAGTAAAAAAAAAAAATATTAGTTTGCCCTCAAACTAATGTATAATTAGGTTTTAAACCCTAAACACACACCAGAAGCCTGGTAAGTCAGACAGCTGGAGAAGGGGAAAGGGCTGAGGCCAGAGGAGGGTGCGGAGGATGAGAAATCAAAGCTGAAAATGGACACAATAAGACACACGCTGAGAAGCGGAGCTGCTGTGGTGGATGTGAGGACACAGTGGGAACTCGGGGCACAGCCATGTGATATAGTTCTGCTCTGCAGTGACCTCGTTTAAAGGCACAGAGAGAGAACAGACAGCAAGGACTTGATTGCAGAACAAATGTAAACAGAATCATAAGATGGTTTGCGTTCATCCAGTTCCAACCTCCCTGCAGTGGGCAGGGACACCTTCCACTGGAAAGCCATGGACAGTTTCTTGAGTGAGCAAAGACTTCAGTAAGATTAGGGGCTGAGTTGATGTTAAGTTGGAAACCTATGCAGATTACTGTATTATGAAATTACTCTGTAATTACTTCTGATCATGCTCAATAGTAAAAGCTAAACCAAGAAAAGCAAACTGGGAGAAGGGAGAAAACGCTACTCAAGTATTCTGGTAACCTATTCAATGTATTTGCTGCTAATTCCCTTTAAAATATTCCTGTTTAAAGCTAATTGGGAGAACTAAAAAGCCTTAGCTCCACTTCGGTCAGGAGCAGTTTATTGCAGGGAAGGGTCTGACTTGTTCAGCAGTAAGTGCCAGACAGATGTTCTCCCTGCCCATCAAATCCTCTGCAGCAGCAGTGCCTGTGTCACAGCAGCACCTTAAGGCTACTCGTGAGCTCAGCATCCCTCTTCCAAAGGCATGTACAGCCGTCGCTGCCCCAGCAAGCATCAGCCTCAGCAGATACAACAGGCAAAGCTGTGGGGAGAGAAAAGGAACTGCACACAGGCAGGTTTGCTCAAGTCAATATCCCTATGTCGCAGGGAGAAACTGAAGTGGCACAGGAATATCTTCTAATGAACAAGGTTCATCTTAGTTGAGTCTGGATGGCAAATGTGTTGACAGTGCAGAAGTCTGAGTGAACTCAGTTCCTTTTCTCATGGCTATCTAGAGACTGCCATGATACAAGTCATCCTATGCTAATCAAAACCCACCTGCTATTTATGGTCCAACACACAGAGAATGTTTCTGCAGAGTTTTAAAAGTGAGAATGGCTGCTGAGAATTGAGCTCATTACTAAAGGAGTGACATATATAAAAATATATCATCGCTGTGCACCAGCTTTGATTTTCATCCCTTATTTAACTGTCCAGAGCAACTAAGTATGTTATGAGTCATTTAGAGTTCCAGTCCAATGAAATACTAAGGAAAACCTGAGAAATGATGAGTGGAGGTTCAGGAACCATAAAATATTTGAGGTGTATGTTTATGTCTTGCTAGCCCCTGTACAGCACTGCCTAGAAATGATCAGTTCAATAGGTCTTTGCACAGCAAACTAGCCAATTTCAAAACTGAGTCTGAAATTGGATTACTCAATCTTATTTTACTTTAAGGGAAACTGGGACATGGGACTTCAGTCAATGAAGTGTACAAGTAAAATTAAAATTAATCTGAAAAGCAAAGAAGGTGAAGGTCCATACCAGCATTGCTTCAAACAAAAATACTCTGAACAACTCTCACTGTTCTGAGAACATTCTCTAGGATTAAGACTTCACTTTAGGTGTTGTATAACACTGTGATACAATCAGCTTTTTATGAAGAAATGATTCACAAAGCCAACGCATCATGCAAAGTTACAAGAATTAAATATGATGGCAAAGTACAAGTAAGTGGTTGTGGGATACACAAGGACACTGACTTGCTGCCAGTAAGTTGCACAAACATGGAAAATGGTAGTGATTGAGGCAAGGAAAAAAAAAATGCAAAAAGCCTGATGAGGAAGGGACAGCTTTCTAAACAAGCCCTGTCCATCCTTTCACTGAGGAGTGGCTGATAGAACATCCACCTGAATTGAAAACTGAAATGGCAACACAAAAACACCAAATCTCTTGGGTCTAGTATAGTCTTTGGTTTTGGCCCATCTCTTAGAGAATATCTGTGCAGGTATCTACCCTGCTTTCTATAAGGTCCCTTTCTACTTACTTGAATCATCAGCCAAATTAGATCTATTTTTACATTAAAAAAATTATGTCCTTTGAGCCACTTGCCTTCCTATAAGAACTGTTTCCCCATTAAGAATTTTTATTGTTTTATTAAAACAAACAAACAAACCCAGCTTATTTAGACAGGCCTGAAACAAAGTCTAGCAATATCAAAACTTAAAAAGTACCACCTATAGTTCTTGTTCTTTCATCTCAGCTGAATTTCAGTGCTGACAGGGGAATTAACACAGTGTTGGGGCACTCATAAGTAAAAGGAAGTACTCTAGGATGGGAATGCACAAACGAAAAAACAAACCAAAACCATCCAAATGAAACCCTCCCAAAATCAAGACCTCAGCAAAGCCCCAAAACCAGAAAGTGCCCAAAAGACCCCAGACAGCAACTTCCATGGAACAGAACTGCAGCATTTCTGGATCAAATACTGCTGTGGGTTGAGGTTTTTTCTCCTGCAAATTTTATCTTGGTTTCTAGGTGAACTACACCTTTTTTTCTTTCAAATTCAAATTTTGGGATTTTGGGCAGTAAAAGAATAGTTTTTTGCAAAGTGTCCCTCTGTTTTTCAACCATCTCTGTCTCTTTCAAGGAACACGCAACACCTACAAAGGCATATACTGCAGCACCTGATTTTCACAGAGTAAGTTCAGAAAAAAAGGTTATTTTGCAGCTCAGAGTAAAGAAAATATGCTGTCAAGACAAACTACAGCTGTTTAAATCATTCCTCTGTGAAGCAATAGTTTCCCGCAGGGAGAAGTCTCAAAAGTGTATTTTTGCATCTGAAAATGCCTTCGCTGCTCTTCTGCCCAGCACAGCATGGAGAAAACTAAGATGAAGTCATGCTCCCACAGCTTGTGGTTGGGCTTGTTTGTTGTTGCTGTTCTTTGAACAGATACTTCAGAAGAGGAAAGAATATTTCTTCCAGTCTCAAGCAGCCCAAATAAAATCTGTGTATTTTAAGTGGCATTAAGTGTTTAAACACAGCACAGACTCTCTGTGTGTCAATGTGTTTCTGATGCTGATCCCCACATGCTACAGCATATCACAACCACATGGATGTAAGAATAACTACCAGCAACACTGAGAAAACACTTATGGATATTCCATCTAGTTTTGCTCCAAGGCACAAAGTGCCTGGACAGGGAACACTTTCAGAAGATCCATATGGACCAAGCACTATTCAAAAGTGCACAAACTGAACAGGAGTTGCTTCTGAGAGCGAATCCTGTGGGGTAGGGATTGCTTCTGCACATCCAGATCCATGGCAAGGCTTTATACCAGGCTGTGCTCTCTTGACTCCAGAGACATAAGATCACAGAGTGGTTTGGGTTGGAAAGGACCTTAAAGATCATCTGGGTCTCCACCCCTGTCATGGGCAGGGGCACCTCCCACTAGACCAGGTTGCTCACAGCCCAATCCAACCAGGCCTTGGGCACTCCCAGCAATGGGGCAGCCACAGCTTCTCTGGGCAACCTGTGCCATTGTCTCACCATCCTCGCAGTGCCATCATCTCCATCAGAGCAGTCTCAAGACAAAAATCAGACCTAAACACCTGTATTTGCCAAAAGCTAGAAGGTAATGAATTCTGTTCTTCTCTTCAGGCAGGGTCAGGAAAGTAAGGACATAAAAATGCATAGGTAGAAATGACAAATTCAGTCAGCAATAAGGACTAAAGGGTAAATTAAGGAAGAAAATAGCTTCCATTCTATCATTTTCAAGAAAGAGGTGCTAAGATGTGTAATAGTGAAAGGGACTCTGAAGCAGCAGCTTGAAATTCAACAGTTTCTGTGAGAGTACAGCCTGAGCCCTCAGCTCTTGCTGGCTCTGCTTCAAGAGCAGGTGTTCAGGTGTCCACTGCCATTTAGGAGAGCTCCCTTTGCACAGGTATATAAAAAAGCAAAGAGCAAATAAAAATCCCCTCAGTCTTCACACAGACTCCAAACTATGTGCTTCCAATTTGCAGAAATTACTGTAATCAGGGAAACAAACAGGATCTCTGGACAGACCTTGGGTCTGGCTGTGCAGGGGAGCAAGGACACAGCCCGCACTCCCCCAGAGATGTGCTCATCAGGATTTGTTTTGGAAGTCACTGATGCAGACCAAGGGCTCTGCCTGTCTTGGCACATCAGCTCTTGGCTGTCAGGGTTGGCTCTCCCAGGCACCTCCTCTGCTTGTGCCACTGCAGCCTGCCCTGATGCAGGGGTGGGGAGCATATCCAACCCACATCCCGGGCTTCCTTCCACTGCCCTGCCCTGGAGGGCCGTGGATATCAGGGAGGGACGAAGACTGGTGGGTCTGCACACCCTGGCTCGATCTCCTCTGAGCTCCACGACTGTCCAGTGGACCATGAGCTGTCCAGGGCTGAGCTAAAAACACTGAAGCAAGACTTGTTAATGCAGCTCTTCAGCAAAGTGCTGGATTAGCCTGGATTAGCAGCTGACTTTGTGGTTGCACATAATGAATTACATAAAACCGTCCTGTTAGTGTAAAGCAGATGTACTACCACATGACTTCAGCTGCAGGCACAGCCAGGAATATAACTGAGTGGATTCAGTTAGGGGAGGAGAAAAGAAAAAAAAAAAAGGGGGGGGGGATTTCATATACTTCCCAACATGCACTGTATCATACTGCTTATTCCAATGATGTTTGAAACTAACACAAAACAGTAATACCAGCAGGAAAGCAAGACAGAGTTCACCACTTACAATTAAGGGAAACCATTTTCCTTTGTGTCCCTGTTCACAGTTACATGACTCTGGGAATACCATGTGAGCCTCCAGGGACAGCAAAATCAGCCACAGTCACTCCTGAAGAGATACTGAAGATACAGTCTAATTATTTTCCATTTAAGTAAAAATGCTTTCACCTAATAGGATTAGCCTATGCATTTTGATAACATGCTTTCCTTCAGAGTTCAGTTTTCTATCAACTTAAATGAACCCATCTGCCAATTAAACAACAAGCACAGAGACATTCACCAGCCAGCAAGGATAAATATGGGAAAATTAACCACTGGGAAGAAGGAAAGACAAGACATCTAATGTTTTCAGAACAAATTTAAATGAGATTAACTTAGATTGAAATGTGGTCAACATCCCCTTTAGATATTACACATGAAAATGCTAATTTTGGACAATATGACCCAGAGACGAGTGATATCACACATGCCTTACAATAGGCAAACTTCACACGAGCAAGTGCTAACTGATGTAAAAACACAATGAATAATTTTTCTGCAGTGACTCGGTAAAACAGCAAAGCCAGACAGATACTCTGTACAGACAGGTAAAACCACGTGATTTGGGCTTTCAGAGAGGAGCCCTTCCCTTCTACTGCCAGCTTTGGTAGATGGACCAGTCATAGGGACCTCCCTAGTTGCTGACCGCTACCAAGATTTCCATTACTGAGCAACCTCATAAATCATCCTGCCAAATCACAACCACCAGTTCTTGTAAAGCTTATACATTAGGTTTGCCATTTTCTGGGTTTAGGCTAAGACACAGAACGAAAATACATTAATGTATTGTCAGAAGAGAGAAGAAAGACACCCATCTTCATCTTCTGTGGTGCTGCTGCACTATCCAGCAGCAGGAAAAGTGAGAACTTGCTGTGTGTTTGCCAGACTCAAGTGGCAAAGACACAGCAAGACACAAAGCAAGACACAGCAAAACACAAAGAGCTTTAGGAGAATGTACTGAAAGGGGTTTAGCCCTTCTGGAGAGATTCCTCCCTGTGAAAAGGATGTGCACCCTCCACTAGCTAATTCAGTTACTGATCATACCAGAATCAAACCTCTTCCTGCTCTTTCAGGACTTATATATATATTAAGACTGAGACTCCACTGCCAGCCATATGCACTCATTCTATTCCTTGGGATTATACAATTTACTACTAATGATAGTCTTTTGGATAGGATCAATTTGTGCATGGAAAACAGCAAAAAAAATCTGAGGCTGGTGAGAAGAATATAGACTTAAAAAAGGGCTTTCTCTGTTCAGTTGCACTTCATGCTCACAGAGATGTCAGAAGCTCTAGAGATTTCATCCCAGCACAGCTGCTGATTTAAATTTGATCACATGTGCTTTGCACCAAGTTTACACCTATTACCTGACATGTCCTATGATAGAGGTATAACATGGTAGTAATAAACTAATGGCTAACTAGCATGGAAACAATGCCAGCATCAACACAGCAGCTCTTTAATAGCAATAATCCAATAATCCTATATTGCTGACTCACATCTGTGATAGTTTGGCTAAGCACTCCAAAAAAAAAGAAAAAAAATCAAAAGGAAAAGAAAATACTCAATAGTCTGAGCAAGACAAAGTCTTTGTAGCTGTCTGTATAAATAAATTTTGACAATAAACTATTATTCTGTTCCTTCTAAACCACAGGTTTTGGATTTGGTTTTTGCCTTTTGACTTGATGGTTTTCAGAAGAATGTATTTTATATTTTCAAGGAAACCATTATCTTCTGTATGAGGATGAAAGAGGAAATAGAGAACATTATGAATGTTGCCTAGTTCAGAACTGAGATATTTGCCTCCAAAAAAATAATAGTACTTTGATTGAGAAAAGATTTATGAAGAAGCAAATCAAATGGCACGGAAGTTGCCTAGGAATGTGGGCTGCAGCATTTTCTGTTGCAGCATTCTGAGCTGCCTATGAGCTCTGTACATTTGGGTGATTTTCATTGAAATTCAGTGCACTACGTTGCAGGCAGGGAATTCTGCCAACGATTTTATTTTTAAGATGCAGCAGCTACATGACCCATTTTTGCCTCCGACAACTAGCAACTTCTCCCTCAAAATCAAAAAAAACCCCTCAGTGCAGATTTGAGTACCTGTCTTTTGCTTTCTCCCTTACCACACAGATGATGTGGAAAAGGAGCAAGGATTGAAAGTGGAGTTAGAGATCGAGCTGTTTTCCTTCTTTGTTCTGTTTTTAATCTCCTCATGTTCAGAAGAAAAAGTAAAAGACTATGTGCCTTTTATTTGTTGAGGCCCTAACAAAACCAGAGATCTTGCCTGACAATATCAGGATAGCAATGGCATTTGCCATCCCCTCCATAACAGCAGGGTCCTCTTCTACCTCTGTACAAAATAGTTACTGCTTTGGCTGCATGTCAGAGCTGGTCCTCTCACCGCAGAGATGGCAGAGGTCTCAGGAGCCCGTTATTTATGTAACACTACAGCGCGGGGGAACAGCCTGTTCCTGAGGCTTCCTATGGCTCACACTTCCAGGAAGAATTGGATTCACTACCCACAGGGAGGAAGAAAGGTGGCTTGTCCAATTCCTCAAGCTGGGATGGACATGGCAAAGTTGGAAAGTGGGAAGGCTGGGAGTGGAAAAAAAATAATAGCTCCAGAGCAGTTTGGGACCTAACAGACATGCCTGTGCTATGGGGAGGTACTCACTGTGTACATCAGTGGGGAAAGAAGATGTGCTCCTTATGCCTCTCCAGGCCAAAATTCATTGTGACTCCCCTTTGGAATCCTCAAGCACGTACACTAATCTAACCCACATTTTTAAAACCAGTATTAGTCACGTCAAGCCTTCAAACCCTCTTCAATGCTCCTCCCTTCAAAATTGGGTATACCAAAGGACTGTTTTTAGAGTTACATTTTTTTGCCTGCTTGGGAACTGTCAGATTCATATTTTTAAGCTACTCTGTACTGCAACCAGTACACATGGATTTTTTTTTTATTTTTAAACTGAAAACTGGGACTCTGAGTGTAACTCCAGGAAGAAGCCAAGCACACAGAACATTTTGCAGGAAATGCAGGCATTTGCCTATTTCCACTGCTTCAAAACAGAAATCTTAAATTTTGTGTATCTGCCAAGTTAAATCATTATATCTGATTATTTAGCACTGCAGTAGAGGAGTACTCCGGATTTCCTAGACAAAAGAAGTAGACCCTTGCATCATTATTTACAAGGAATTAACAAGATAGACAGTAAAATTCTTGCTACCAAAAGGTGGAACTGTTTGTGGCTCTTTAGGCACACTCTAAAACCCAGAGGACACTCAAGATCAATAAGCAGGCATGAATGTAAGAGCATTTCAGCAGAAAGTAAGGTTACAGATTATCCCAAAACTAGGGATTTGGAACAGGTTTCTTCCTGTATGATGACTGATTTGCCCTCTGTTGCACACACAATACCCTCACTATAGTTCTATTGGCTGTACAAGCATACGTGTAAAGGAAAAGCTGTGCCTTATTTATGATCCAAATATGTCTAAAATAATACAATTTTGAGCAGATTAGCAAAGGAGTACTTATGTGATTTTCCACTGCACTTCTGTAGAGACTATATGCCCTCAAGATTAACACCCTATGATCACTGGTTCTCTTGACTAAAGCTCTAAGCAAAAAAAAAACCAAAAAACCAACCAACAAACACACAAAAAAACAACAACAAAAAATTTATATACATGCACATATATGAAGGCACATTAAAACATAAAAATCAGGAAGGCCATTGCGGTGCATGACTTCCCAGAAATGAATTTAGCTGATGTGAAAAGTGAAAGGATAAGACAAAACAAGGGTAAAGTAGTCCAACTGAAACAGAGGGAATCCTCCTAACTGAGAAGAAGGAATCCAAATTAATTCACTTGTTACTTCTTGGAGGATTTGGATCCTTGCTATTAGTTCCCATCATTTAAGCAATCAGGCTTTTTAAAATGCTCAGAGTGCAGCTACTATGATTTTATGTTGTTGTTTGATTCCAAAATGGAACTGTCTTCAAGAATAGCAAAGTATCTCACTGGAACTCACAAATTTCCCAATTTCCTGATACAGATCTCAAAGACTCAGTGTTCATCCTTTATCCTAACTCTCACAGCAATGTTCAGAGGCCTTCTGGTGGTCCATAATCTGCAGTCACATTTATGGAAAGTCATCTACTGCCTCAAATGTTGCTGTGTTTAAAATAAAAGCTGTCTGCACATTATTGCCCTTTCTATCAGACTTCTCCAGGACCTTTCTGCTGTGTTTGCCACCACAATGGTTCAGAGGCCTTCCTAGGAACAACAATATATGTGCACAATGGGCATCTGAGAATCCAGAGAGACTGAACATCACTTGAAGCAGTTCCCTAAAAAGATCAGTACAACAGGGCTTGGACTAATAATAGTCAGCCCACTACTGGGATGAAGTAAATCAGATCTTCAGAGAGCTCTAACAATGTTTTCAGGCTTTCTGTACTTCTGAATGTCTTTCACAAAGTCAGAATAATGTAAGGAGGAAAAAAAAAGGAGGACATTTACTTTGAATTCAAGATGAAGACTACCCAAGTCCCAAAATACAAACAAAACACCCTAGTTACTTTAGAGAAGAAACTGCAGGATTTAAAAACGTGTCTAAACTCATAAGGTCACTGACAAAGAGCAGTATTTTGGAAAATTTTACTTGAAAAGGTTAGAATAATCTGGGTAGAGAGAAGAAGCAATACAGGTACCAGTTGTGAGAAATAAAGACTAAAGAATGCCCAACAGCCATTTCTCCAACAAATCACTAGGCCAGAAATCCTGGTCATCTTGTGATTTCCCATGAATTTTTGTATTCCTGAGGATGTGAGCCAAGGAATTTTGGGTCTTTGTGCACAACAATCTGAACAAAGAATTCCCCCTGTATTTGTAAGAGTGCATGCTCTTCTTTACTGTTTTAAGATGGTAGAACACAATGGAGGTCAATAGTAGAGACTGGCACAGGTTATTTTGGTAAATTGCCTCGGGCAAACAAACCCATTCTTGCTTTGGCTGAATAAGCCTAGAAATCTCTCAATCAACTACTTGACCAAGCACACTAAGGAGCCCTGTGAAAGCCAAAACTAAAATAATTCTGTGTCCTGCAATCTCTGACTATTCCTTCTATTCCCATACAGGTTTGTTCTGCACAAGTTTCTTGCATGACTTTTATGCAGAATTATACCAAGACTTTCCATTACCTTCAAATATACCTATAGAATATATTTAAAAAAAAAAATCCTTGTAATTGCTATATAGTGATTTTAGGCAGCCACTTAATGCTCACTTATATTAAACAACCTTTAATTTATTGAGCCTGTTCAAAGTGTCTAAACACTCAAATTACAGAGCACCAGATCTTTTCCTCAAAAAGCCTGCAATAATCCTATTTTCTTCATATCCTTGGGTGATGAAGTAGTGTTTCGTTGTATTTTAACCCAGAACACACTCTGAAAAGGCAGAGATCACAAAGCAATATTTTCAAATGGATTCAATCAAGTTCCTGCAGTGAAACTGGTTTAGTTAATGATTACTTTAACCTTACCTATACTTCCTTTCATGTTAAACATTTATTTGCTCCATGGTACTAAACCAGTAGCCAACAAAAAGGACTTTGGTATTTTGTTTTACTTTTTCTTTTCCACTTTGTGCAAAACTCCATGTTTCCATTACAAGAACGCTTCAGTAACAAAAATATATTTTATTCCCCAGAATGCTTTCTTTTAGTAAGCAGATTATTAACTATAGCATTGAATTCTGAGAGCTGGTTGAATAGTTTACTTCTGTCAATACTTCCTGTAAGATTCCCATATTGAATTAACCAAGCTGGTGAAATGAGATATCCAGGGAAAATATAAAGACACTTCTCTTCTTCTTTTCATAATGAAATTCTGCTGAAACAATACACTGATATGGACGACACCAAGGACACCCAAACACTGGATCAGCTATAGTGATAAGACCTTTGCCACCACTGGCAAGGGAGAAGTGCACACAGAGAAAACATGCAAGAAATTGGAAAATAAGCGTGCTTATCTTTTCCAGAAGAAACTATCTGCTGCCTGGCCCTACTATCTATAATAGAACTGAGAAAAAAAAAATCAGCAGAGGACTGCCTAGACGTGAATTGACAAAACCACAATGACTACAGTAGCTGCAGGCCAGGCATAGAATCACTCCTGCTGTTGAGTCACAGCACCAGGGAGCTGTGAGTAGGTGTGAAGCAGTTAGAAAACCACAGAGCTACCACAGGATGATGACTGTCAGAGATGACTAGCGATTCTTGCTATAAACCAGTTGGTGAATAGTGCAAATATCTGAATGCTGCCACTGCTTTTAAAAAAGTAATGCTTGGCACCTTTTGGAGATCAGGTCCCCTTGGCTGTGACAGATGACTGTAAAGTCACAGTCACTCTACCTGTGAAATGCAGATCAGAATGACTCAGTGGGAGAGGAATCTTCATGGAACTTATAGCTCATAACTACTGTCTTTGTATTAAATATGCAAATTTAAGTGTTGAACCACAGTAACAAGTACCTGTTGAAGTGACGCTGGACTTTTTTAGTATGGAAATAAGCATTTTATAACACGGAACAAGTGATGAGTTATGTGGAGGGGATTGTTGTCCAGATGGGAGAAGGTTCCAGGCTGACCTTATAGCAACCTTTCAGTACCTAAAGGGGACCTACAAGAGAGCAAGAGAAGGGCTTTTTACAAGGGCATCGTGTCATACAACAAGGGACAATAGCTTCAAACTGACAGAGAGTAGGTTTAGATTAGATATTAGGAAGAAACTCTGTGGTGAGGCTCCAGCACAGTTTGCCCAGAGAAGTTGTGGATGCCCCATCCCTGGAAGTGTTCAAGACCAGGGTGGATGGAGCTCTGAGCTACCTGGTCTAGTGGAAAGGGCCCCTGCCGTTAGCAGGGAGTTGGAGTTAAATGATCTTTAACAGTCTCTTCCAGTCCAAGCCATTCCATAATTCTATTTCATTATTTGCTTGAGCCAGGAGTAGTGAGATGCTGTATATTATATAGCTCTGCTCCAAGGCTAAATGATTATCCTTCACACGACAAAAGCAAGGAACACTCATGGAATCACAGAATGGAAAAGGTGGAATGCACTCCACAAAATCCTTATGGAAAGAGCTATTTGCATTGATACTGGATAGACCAATGAAGTGGATCTCTAGTTTCTCTGATTTTAAAACCACAGAAAAAAACATTGGGTTTTGGTAGATCTTGGAAGAACATCTGGAAACACTGTGCATGACTTCAGATATTACTTTTACCCTTCTCAGGAAAAAAAAAAAATTAGATATTTCATAAAATGCTTTTCATCCATCTGGACTTGCTTGATGAGATTTGTTGAAACATATGGCACAACAGCACCCCCTAAACAGAGGTATTTATTAAAGAAAACAGTTATAAATATAGATACAAATAAACAGCTTTCAGTGTTAAAAACTCTCCAGCTTTACCTCCTTTGTTTATCCAGGCAAGCTCTTCCTTGGAGCACTGTGTACCACACAGACAGCCGATGGCTGAATATGAATGCAGATTATTACAGAGCATCATTATGGTTTGCTCAGAACTGACTTTATGCTGTTCTGGCTCCCCTTTTCCAAAAACAGTCCCTGGCCATCATGTCATGTTCCCAATGTTAATTCCAGTGTGATGGCTCCTCTAACTTAATCCATTTCATGTGCTAAAAACATAAACCAAAACTCAAAACAAAAAGCAAAGCAAAAAAAACTCACTGAGATTACAAACAATTGTTTATTCCAAAGGGGATAACTAGAAAGAGGAAGGACAGAATGACTACTGCCATGAAGAATGGCTCAAAGACATTCTGTTCAATGGTTGATCCACATCTACTCTACAACAGATTGGAACATCTAAAAATTAGCTACTGAAACATTTACAAACTAGCTACTGAAATACTCAGTTTATAGCACAGTATTGTTTTAGTGCATTAAAAGGCCATGGGTTAAACTGCTGGAGATCAGCAATGAGAGCACAGGGACAGGCCAGACCACTGGGGATTCTGACCTCTTTGGTCTTGCTATTCCCACCCACCAGCTAGAGCTAAAATATTTACAGAACCCAAGTTCAACAGCATGTTCTGTAAATTTAATATTACCAATATAAGCCACACTGAAATGTTTCACTGGTGTATTGGAAGGAGCATTACTAAGGTCTGAGCTGCTCTGTCCAATACCAAGAGAAATGTAAAATGTACATTTGCAACCCAGCTTGATGGTAGTTCCGAGTTTTTCAAGCATTTTGTGCAAATTAAACCAGAAGATTAGTGCTGAGGTGCTTGCCTTACCACAGCAGCCTGCCTGCAGTCCCCTGACAGCATTGCAGCAAGCACCAGAGTAATTGATGACTTAGCTTTATCATAGCAACTAATTTTTTTATTTTTTTCTTTTTAATTTTGCTAAAATGAGATAGGGTTTGGAAGCACTGAACACCTGCCACTTTCTCTGTCCTTCACTTATTGCCCATCTGCAGCTGACAAAAGTGTTAAAGCATAGAAATAGAAGAGGGAAGAAAAGCAGAGCAGCAATCTTTTTGTTGATTTGCATAGTTTCTCCAGGCATAAACTCAGCAAAAGGCACAAATTTCCTCGCTTACGGTTTCCCTGGTCTAACAATTTGCAAAAGAAGCTAAGTCTAGAAGAATGGAATCTCTCATCCTTGATATCAAGGGCATCTCAAAGGTTTCAACCTCTCATGCAGTGTGAACTTCAAAATTAACTTCACACACAGGTACAGGAGAACCGTGATATAGGGCTGCCAATCCCAAATGCCAAGATCAAACAAACACTTACTCTTTAATTTATAAGGACGTCGTTGTAAAGTAGAAAATTTCAGTCCCTCTCTAGGCAAGAGATGAGTTTAGGACTCATGAGACAAAAGATCAAATACCACCTCTTCCCACCTAAGGTGTGATCTACAGCATCCTAAATTCCTACCAGGAAGCCACATCTCCCTACACTTGCCCTGTTGTAAGGATTATCTAAGGGAGCCTGACTCTGAGCCTTTTATTTTATATGCAGAGTTCTGACTGAAGAATATTTTTGTTTGCTTTTTAAAATAAAATCAGGAAATACACATGTGGATTTTCCTCTCATAAGACTCAGCTTGAAAGTTAGGGCACTCCCATGGGCTGTGGGGTGCTGCCACACAGCACAGGGATTTTATGCCCTAATCAGAAAAATATCAACCACACTCAAGTGGATCTCTCCTAACTTCCTTTATCTCCATTAAAAAAAATTAGGGCATATTTTACTGTATTATCAGAACAGGAAACAAGTCCAAAGTTATGTCTCCATTGTGGATTAAAGGCACTGTTAAATTTACATTGTGGTCTCTTACTACTGGCAGTTCCATTAGGAATAATTCCAGGCTGCTCCTGCTGCAGAGGTCAGTACTCCATCACAGGCAGTTTGTTCAGCTTATGTTGTGCTTTGCAGTTATATTTTTTTAATCTGTGTTTTGCATGTTTGTAAGAACTCAGTGCATTGGTTTACTCACATCAACCATTCAGACATCAGGAACCTAAATCACCTTTAATATTCCCTATTACAGAATAACAGCAGTGTGGTGTACGTTCACTATGAACTAAATTTCCTGGGCAACTTCACCTGTAAACCTTTCTTTATTCTCAAATAATTTGTATTATGGACATCATCTGGTCCTGTGAGCTCTAGAAGAGGTGGAATTCAGCATGGGTGGGCAGAACTGGGACACCAAGAGAACTCAGGAACAGGACAGGCACATTTTCTGTATTTCTTTCCCTACTGTCACACAATAAATCTCTTTGACTCTTGTGCTCAGCCCTCCTGCTCTGTCCCCAACACAGATAAAAGTGACCTCCATGATGTCATGACTCTTATGAGCAAAACACAGCCTGAAAAATCTCTCACTAAAGCATGACCCAGGGCCTTAGAGAGAGTCCATATAAACACCTTTAGATCTTATTCTGCCCATTCAGTATTTTCACCACAGCTTTTAGGCACTGCTCTTAGAACTAATGCAGGAAAGGCTCAGCCCTAGACATACTTCTTCATGAAATCTCAATTCAGCACTTGTTTGCTTTGTCCCCTTTTCCGTTGAGCCAGATTTTTAAATAGTTGCTCCAAAACCAGACAAACCTAAAGAAACTCACATTTAGGCATAACTGAGAAACAGTCCTAAAACCCCCATTAAAACTGACAATCCAGATGCAGCCTGACCCAGAAGTCCTTAAATTGCTGATTGCTAGAAGGTAAAAGAGCAGTCCAGGAGAGTTCTTGCTCTTCTTCCCTCAGCACTTAAAGGCCACTGTAGAGAATGAAGATAATTGTATCTCATCTGAGAGTGGGCTTACTTTGTCGCATTATCACTTTTGAGGGCAGGGAGAATCTCTTCATGAAGTCTGTATCTTATTTTGTGCTTTTTATACTCAGTGTCAAGGAACAGACCGAATTCTCAACTTGGTGGTGGGAAAATTACATTTTCATTTCTCAGGACAAAGAGGAGACAAAAATATCCTTGACATTCTTATGATCTAGCCCAAATTTTGAATAGTCCCATATTTAAAAACTGGAATAAAATCAGTCTCAGTTTTTCTTACCTTATGAGTCACTCTAATCCTCCCATTAAAAAAAAAGGAGGCAAAAAAAGATTAACATAGACAATCAAAATAAAAATAAACACACTAGTCTTTGAAAAGGCCAGAATTTCATCAACTCCAGCTCTTGCAAGCTAAGCTGAGTATTCAGCACTATGACAACAACCTTCTGGCACATTGTTCAAGGCCAAAAGAAACCTGTAAGTGTGTGAGCTCTGGGAATGCAGCAATTCCCACACTTACCGTCTGGCTGAAGCTCTTTGGAAGACACACATTCCCTCCTAACACAAAGTCTCTGGGTTCTCCACTCCAGGTCAGCATGCAAAGCACAGCCCGTCTTGCTCTGACAATAACCAGAACCACACAGACCTTCTTCAAATTCATCACACTAAGAACCTTCTGTCGAGATAATTTTGTCAACTCTATTCATTACCAGCATGTCCCTGAGGATCCTGCCAGGAAGAGGCTGAAGCAAAGTGTTTCTTACAGCAAAAGGTTCTTATCTAAGTGACTTGCCCCTAACAAAGATAAACATCGTGTTCAGCTGGATTTCTGCTCATAGACAGATCCCTGAGTATGATCAGTCTTTTGTTTCTGTAACAGCTATTGAGAATCTGTGTAGGAATTGAGATGAATTCTTGATTAAACATTGCTACATGCAAGTGACAAGCATATGGGGCAGAGCTTGCCCATCCTTACCCCATGAAGTTCAAGATTATACGTATAATACACTGATTTTTTGTTCAGGCATTCTTTCCACTAAACACACAGTTAAGACCATAGTGTACTTGCCAAAATATTCTGGTTTTGTAACCTGAAAACATTAATCTAATTCTCTACTCAGGGAGCCATTCTACACAATTATGATAAAACTGAGTGCTTTCTTTCCCCCTTCTACAGAAATAATCCCTTGGCCTGTGGCTCCAAATCCACTCTCCTCTGTGTTTCATGGCTGTTTTTAAAACTGAATTTGATACAGCTAAGCTATGGAATTGATCTTGTTTCTTACAGTTACAGCTGGCTTTGCCTGTCACTATGGCCAGTCATAACTCAGGCTGGCAAATATTGTCTATCAGAAGATATAAATATACGTAAGTATTTTATTTTGAATTCTTTAATATCACCTGTCTCACACCTTGCAACAACTGCTATGCATGCCCAAAGCATCATGGAAAACAAATCCCTATTCCCTAATATTGCAAGTCATCCTCCTAAGGGTGGTAGGCCTATTCAAGAGATGTATAATATCAATCTCTTACCAGATAACTATCTGCAACACCTTTCACTATCCAAAGCTTCAAGCAAAATGTCTGTCAGCAAAATGTAAATTCACCACTGCTATTTAAAATATCAAGACCTAGTAACAAAATTCAGGTGGTGCACCTACTGGAGCAGATGCTGTATGTGCTTGCAAAGCTTTTAAAACAACAGAACTTTTAATATTACTAAGGTCCAAGTCTCAGGAGAGAAATTAAGAATTGAGGATTGAACTCAGAGGTAAACAAAAATTTTACTCTTTTGGGCAGCACCAAAAATATCTATAATTCCTAAGCTTTTGTCTTCTGTAACAACAGTGTCTTGTTGAGTCTAAATTTGTTAAAACAGAATGTTGTAAGACTACACTGTTATTTTAATTAAAAAACAATATACCCTTTTTTCCCCCCATCAAATGCATTTTGATATCATAAAACTTCTTTCCTTTTCTTCCCCCAACATAAAACCAACTTTATCTCCCTCTCCTTACAGGTACTAGATTGAGACAGATGTAGTCCTTTATACCCATAATGAAGAGGTTTAAGCAAATAAAAGTAACCAATCACAAAGAAGTATCTTTTTTCTACTCCTGTCTTTAGGGCCAATAGCAAGGCAGGTTTTAGATGCCCCACCAGTGTGCAAATCTAACCAAAACCACATTCTTAAGATTACACTGGGTACTCACAGCATGTACTATGGAGTTTGTGGATGCTTAGGATTCTCTTTGTGATGCAGGAAACTCATTTTGCCACCTTGCCATGAGATTTTTGGCCTATATTTTGAAGCATGCACTGCATATAAAGTCATAGAAGATGTGCCTACTTAAATCAGCACTACTTCAAGAAATTTTAGACTTTCATTCTGGGTTCCTATACATACAAATGTAGTGTAAATTTAGCAATTGTTATGACCAAACTGTGAACACTGAAACAAACTGCTTGTTCAGTTTGCTGCAGTTTGCTTAAAATAAACTTCAACCATAATGTAATCTGAAAGCAAGTGCTTATAACAATTCAGCCATGCAACTGTATATTTTTCTCAATTAATACATAGCCACACTGTCTTAAACATAAGCCATGCATCAGGTATGTGCTGTTACTCATCACCTCCATCTCTTCCTAAATTGGTTCCACCCTATGCTGACATGCACAGATCCAAATAGAAACCAGAAACAGTGTTTCTCTAGTATTTAAAGTAGCAATCCACACTCAGCCTCAGGAATTCTGTGATGTATTCTATCTACTCCTTAACACACTACATTAAATATAAGCAATAATGTCATGCATGAGTTATTCTTGTATCGAAGCAAATTCTTCTTTGACCAGCATAAAAACTGGAGTGACATCTGCTGTTTCACATGCAGTTTTAGGAACAAAATTTTTCATTTAGCAGACATTTTACAGATGCAACAGATCTTCCTAAGACCTAAAGACAGGACACGTGTACTCACTTTGCTCCTCTCAGAATGCTGCTCTTCTGTGGAATGCTGATATAAAGAACTCCTTGAAAGGATTTTACATTCACAAAGGCATCACATATATCCAGATTTTCTTTTTTTTTTTAATTTGACACTATAATATTTCAGTACCTAAAGGAGGATTTTACACAGAAATTTGTTGTTATTAGAAATCTAAACAGATTTCTTTGCTGCCTTGCTTTGGAGATGAATTCTTTATTTTGAAAGGCTCACACCATACCAATACGAGAAAAAAAAAAAAAAAAAGAAGGCTGGATTACTCAATCAAGGACTCAAGCATTCCAATTTCTTAGCATTTTGTATAATATTCTTCTCATTAGCAACAAAAGTAAAAGTTGATTTCAAAGGTAAGAGACAGCAAGGACATCTCCAACTGATTAACTTCCTGATTAACCATGTTTCAGCTAAGAACAACTTCCAATCAGAAATGTTCCCAGCTGCAGACACACACTTTGAGTGCCCAGACCAAACCCTTCAGTGCCTGAAAAAGCATAATTTATGGAGAGATTCATGTTTACAAGCCAAGTATCATGGCAGGACAGTTCAAAACCTCATTCAGCAAAGATACCTGGGCTAAACACACAACATGGAAGTCAGTGCAATGCTGGTCACAACCACATGACATTTCAGTGATACAGGGAGAGACAGTTTCAGGAGATGCTTTCTTGGATCATGATTTTAAATACCAAAAAAACCTCAGGTACAAATTTAGGAACTAACTTTCCTATCTTCACATCTGTTGGTGACCCCAAATAAGAAAAACAGCAGGCATGTAAAACCAAGTGAAGAATTTGTCCTATCCTTGTTAGTTACAGAGGAACTATTTCCTTGCTTGCTTAAAAGTGAAGCAATAGAAAGCAAAAAAAGAGGGAAAAAAGGCTGGCAGGCAGATGGCCATGCCTCACACACACACACATCTGTTTAGTAGGCAATGTGCTGATACAAAGTAAATACGGCAAAACTCACTTTTTGGAATCACCTCATGGACTGCAACACTCATGTGATGATGGAGGGGCCGCAGGTGGGTCCTTTGTATCACATACACACTTCTATCCTCAGACCACGCTTAAGGAGTCTTTCATGGGCAGTCTTTCCATCTGAACTCCCTCATGAAGTGATGTGGGGCCATTCCCCCTTCCAAAGATGCTGGGAAGCAATCTCCACCTCGCCAGAAAGGGCCTGTTTCAGGATGCAGCCCAGTCCTGAAGCACACCTTCGAACCTCATTTCTCCGCAGGTGATCTGCCTGAGGGGAGCAGGGCAGCTTGTTCCACCTGCCCTGCATTGCAGCTATCAGCAACCACACCTTTACACCATCCACACCCCAAAGTAGCTGGCTTTTTCTTTACTCCTGCCTGTTTTCTGAGGTCAGCCCTATGGCTGGCTGATCACCAGAGGTGGTGTGTGTTCCTTCTGAAGCGCTGCCTGCACAAGGGAAAACTTAATTTTCCCAATGCCCCCACACCAGTATTGGCTTTTCTAACAGATCTAGTACTCTTCCTTGGCTCCGAGTTTCTTTAAAATCAGTGATTTTTTTTCCACCTCCCTTGGCAGCCTTTGGGAGGGCTCACAAAATGGCCGCCTGTGGGGCACTTGGAGGGATGGTCACAAAATGGCCACCTGTGGGGCACTTGGAGGGCTCACAAAATGGCCACCTGTGGGGCACTTGGAGGGCTCACAAAATGGCCACCTGTGGGGCACTTGGAGGGCTGACAAAATGGCTGCCTAGGGGCATTTCGGAGGGCTCACAAAATGGCTGCCTGGAGGGCACTTGGAGGGCTCACAAAATGGCTGCCTGTGGAGCATATGGGAGGGCTCACAAAATGGCAGACTGGGGGGCATTTGGAGGGCTCACAAAATGGCGGCCTGTGGGGCACCCAGGATGATCACAAAATGGCTGCCTGTGGTGCATCTGGGAGAGCTACAAAATGGGTGCTTGGGAGGCACTTGATGGGCTGACAAAATGGCTGCCTGGGGGGCACTTTGAAGGGCTCACAAAATGGCCACCTGTGGGGCACTTGGAGGGCTCACAAAATGGCAGCCTGGGGGGCACTTGGAGGGCTCACAAAATGGCAGCCTGGGGGGCATATGGGAGGGTTCAGAAAATGGCTGCCTGTAGGGCACAGGGAGGGCTCACAAAATGGCTGCCTGGGGGGCATTTGGTGGGCTCACAAAATGGCAGCCTGGGGGGCACTTGGAGGGCTCACAGAATGGCGGCCTGGGGGGCACTCAGGATGAGCACAAAATGGCTGCCTGTGGTGCATCTGGGAGAGCTACAAAATGGGTGCTTGAGGGGCACTTGATGGGCTGACAAAACGGCTGCCTGGGGGGCACTTTGAAGGGCTCACAAAATGGCCGCCTGGGGGGCACTTGGAGGGCTCACAAAATTGCTGCCTGTGGGGCACTTGGAGGGCTCACAAAATGGCCACCTGTGGGGCACTTGGAGGGATGGTCACAAAATGGTCGCCTGTGGGGCACTTTGAGG
>JAWWEW010000112.1:324506-450264 GCA_035583185.1 Anabacerthia variegaticeps | reverse complement strand
CTGCCTGTGGGGCACTTGGAGGGCTCACAAAATGGCTGCCTGTGGGGCACTGAGGGTCACAAAATGGCTGCCTGGGGGGCATTTGGGAGGGCTGCAAAATGGCTGTCTGTGGGGCACTTGGAGGGCTCACAAAATGGCTACCTGTGGGGCACTTGGAGGGCTCACAAAATGGCTACCTGTGGGGCACTTGGAGGGCTCACAAAATGGCTGCCTGGGGGGCACTTTGGAGGTCCCAAAATGGCTGCCTGGGGGGCACTGAGGGTCACAAAATGGCTGCCGGGGGAGCACTTTGGAGGTCACAAAATGGCCACCTGGGGGGCACTTTGGAGGTCACAAAATGGCCGCCTGGGGGGTACCCGAGGAGCCCGTATGGAGAGCGGCCGTTCCCGCAGTGGCACTGGCAGGCCCAGCCCAGCCCAGCCCCTGCAGCACCTTTCCTTAAAGAGATTTAACAAAGGGCAGAACTCCCATTGGCAGCGAGGAATGTGGGGTGAATAGTGGCAGACACGGCTGGGCCTGAGGTTTGTCTTGAGCCAGGAGGTTCTTCACCCTGTTGAGGTGAGCGAGCAGCTGGGCAGGCACTCGGCACTGGTAACATCAATTACAAGGAGTAATAAATGAGGGTGAAATAGTTTTGCTACTGCCTCTCAAAGTCACAAAGTCTTCCAAGAACGGGAAGTACCACCGTCCTTACAGTCCCCTGCAAAGAAAAATGGCACAGCCATCGGCCCTGAGAGCCCCATCCATCAGCAGAGGAGCCTGTGGAGCCCACACACAACTGGTGACTCAGCCTTTCCAAGCCATCACCACACACTAGGGAACTCATTTTCCCCCCAAACCTCTTTTTTTAACTCAATACTCAGCGGGTATAACACATCAGACTACCAATATCATAAAGCTTTTAGGGAGAAGAAACTAGACTTAATGGTTTATAAAAGAAAGGTACCAATAAGGAGTTGACATTGTGGTGCTGCCACACAAAAGCTTAGCAGACAACACGTAATAGTGTTACCATAATAAGCAGCTGGTATATCGTGTACCTGAATGGGTACCTGAATGGACTCCCATTGTCAGAACAGAAAATAATAATGACACCAGTAATCGCTTTGTAGAAGGCAGACACACAGCTGGGCCTTCCAGGCACACGATGGAACCCTGAATAAAAGCTTTTCATGTGCATGCAGATTTGAAGGTTCAAGTTTATAAAGGTGTTTGCAGTAAGATGTGAAAATAAAGTCCTGCAGGAGTTTGCCTACAAGATCTGTATCTGTGTTTAATGGTTAGGGCAAGAACAATGGAAGTCAGCACACTTAAACATATGAAGTGCCCAGCCCAATCCTGGAACCTATTCTGCAATTAATTTTATTGCTGTCTGGACTAATGACATGGTGGCTCTACCTACATATGCTGTATGCAGATATATGTACATATATATTTCTCCTTCCAGCATGAAGAATAAATCAGTACATGCTTTAGAGCTTATAATGTGCACAACTAATTTATACTGTGCAACACATACAGAGAAAGAATAAAGGTACTTCCTAACTGAGAATTTACAATCACAGTGGTACTGGTCAAAAAGTTATTAGTACAGTGCAACTTGTCTCTTCTGGCAAACAGAAGCAACTCATATTTACAATAATGGATAAAAGCTACTAATATTCTAGAAATAAACATTGTAACATGACTTCTCAAAAAGCCTGTTGTGCGGATTTATAAGCATGCTGGAGGTAATCCCTCTGCAATAAACCCACACTTTCTGCATCTTCAGAACAGCAGTAAGTGTAAATCCAGTTCTTCCTGTGACACTGACTCACAGATAGGGTTTTTTTTTGAGATTAGAGTGTAGCACTTACATGACTCAGTTCACATGGCACTGCTGAAAATATGATAAATACTGCATTTTGCTGCTCAGTACAGCAAAACAAAGGCACAAGTCAAATTCAGAAATTCAGGTTTTGGGGAGGATAAATTGTTTGGTACATGCTCTGCTGTTCTTGTGATATTTCAAGCACTATTTTACTTATAAGCTTTGACAGCAATAAATACTCTTGTCACTTACCAGGACAGCACCAACACTGTAACAGCTGGTCAGCCTAAAAATGCCCACTCAAATAAAAAAAAAATAAAAAAAACCCCACAGACAAAAAAACCCAACCAAAACAAGGCAGTGTTACACTACCAATATAGTAAGGTTAGGTTTCCCAAACTCATAAATCTGTTTCTGCTCTGTCTTCAAGGATTAGCACCATATGAAAATGTGCTCCAAAATGCAGAGCAGACTCTGAAGACATACATGATATAGACAGTAAGGACTGCTGACCTGTCTGACAAAGCTCATCTTGAATTTCAACCATTCCTGCACAGACCTTTAAGGTCGCATTTCTCTGTGTGTGTACTGAAGATGTAAAGCAATAAATCAGATTAGTTAGTAACAGCAACATACCGTAGCAGAAACTTCAGAGAAAAAGAAAATACATCCACATTCAATATACAAGAAGAACAGGGGTGTTTTATGCAGCAGACTAGTTTAAGGAGTCTACATAAATCCTGGCCAAAATTCCCTTCATGAAATTGCTCTAGTATTTTAGCAAGGATTTGAGGGTTTAACTATCTCTTTCTTTGTTCCTGTACAGCAAGTAGTTCTTTGCTTTGCATCTGGATCTTAGAACTCTTCACCCACAAATCTTTTTTTCCATTTCAGAAAACATAAAAAGGTCTCGGATATGGCTCAGTGACTCTAAAATTCACAAATTAATAGTAGAATCAGTGAAAAAGCAGGTATTCTGCATTCTTAGTCAATGCCAATATAGTAATGTTTAATCGTGTGTCTACTTGAAATAGGACACAATAATAGAAATAAAGATCCCTAAATTAATCAGCATTTTCAGGTCTTCACTTTTAAATACCAAATGGAAACTGAAATACCAAACAAACACTGAACTGAGGAGCAACTACATTAAAGAGGCATCTTACTTTTAAATACGCTGACCTGAGTAATTATAATATCAGCACTTCCTTTTTTCTCCTGCTAGGCCTGCAGCACTAACACTGCTAAGGCGGCTGGAGATGAATTTTTGTACTTTTTGTGCATTATCAGTAGAATTATTAAAGTTTAAATTAATAGCCTCTGAGCAATCTGTGGAAATCAGACATGACTGAGGTCATGATCAGAAAACACTTGTCTCTTAATAATACTTGTATAGTGCTAATTTTTCCCACTAAGCAAACTTTAAATGCCAAGGGGAACAGGAATAAAACCATAGTGGCTTCTCAGAGGCTTCGCAACTGGGGATATTTCATTTTGTCAACTTCAAAAGACAGAGGGAAACCCTTCCAAACAAATGGGATTTCAAGAGCTGCTGTTGAACTGAGAGTCAAAATTCTATTTACTTGCATTTGAAACAGTATCTGAAGTTATCTTACACATTACCCAAAAAAGATGAGGCAATACTTACCCCTAAAGGTTCAAGAGGCACAAGTGAAAATTGAACATGAACTGTACATAAGCAGCAGAAGCCACTGCTTATTTATCCTTTTCAGTCATCAGGAGACAAAGATTCATTACTATTAAAACTATCTATATATACTTGAAGTAAGGATTGTTTCATAAATTAATTTTCAGCTACTTACCAAACATCAAATTTAATTCTTTTGTAGTTTTCTAATCTGTGGTTTTCTTTGGGGGAGAATAAAAGCCATTGTCGGCTCTGATTCAAGAGCTGTGAACCGACCTTCAGATACCAAGACAAAAGAACACTCACAACTACTTCTACTCAAATATTGTTTTAATTTTCACTTCACAGCTGTACTCACTAACCCAACTTTTTTATATACATAACAAGATGCTATTATAGGAAGTAAAATAATGCAGCAGTATGAGTTAGAGACTCACAATTAGATGAAGCATTACCAAGATTCTTCTGTGCCTTAAGATATACACCATCATTTGGCTTCATTATTCCTGATCTTTTCATATGGTTCATGGTATATGGAAGGATCACGATATGAAAGCAGCCTTTTTATTAATCATCTTTGAACAGCCTCCATTCTCAACCCTTATAACATTCTTTCACAAGTTCCCAAAGGATGCCTTATAGCACTGAAGCAATCATTTCAGGTCATAAAAAGATAAAGAACTTTAAATAACTTTTCAATTTTTCCCAGTGAGAAAATGGCTATTTACTCTTAAATTAAAAGGACTTTGTACAAAAGGTCTGGAAAGATCTGGTTTTAATTATATATTTCAAAACTAAGCTACACAAAACAATTCTACTGCTTTATACTCAGTAAATATATTAAAAACTTAAGAGAGCAGGAAACAAATAAGCAGACTAGACTATAACTGCCTGGGATGTTTTCTGGAGAAGCACACCATGAACAGTTTGTCCCGTTTGACTAAAAACAAAGAGGGAGAAGCAAAGTTGCAAAGAAAATGAGTTTAAGCAAGAAAATGTAACACCCCTTTTGATCTTGCATGCAAGCTAAGAATGTGAAAAAGTTTTGATCCTTCAGTCGACAGTCTTATTTAAAGATCAAAACAAGCCTGAGCAGCTTAAAGCCTTACTTCATTAAAAGAAACCATGCACAGTCAAAGAGTTAATTGAATGCTAAGTGGGACATTCTTTGTTGAAGCTTTGCTTAAATTATAGAAACTTCACTGTAGACTGCCCTGTGTCCCACAGAAGACAATCAAGGTCCAATTTACAAAAGTCTTTTCCCCATCCAGTCTGCCATTTCTTTTCAAATCTTCTATTACCTACCTTAAGAGCTCCAGGTTGAGTTTTTATAACTTGCTAAATAAATTACATACATGAACTAAAATCTTCCAGCCACTGAGAAACACAATCTGCACATAGTATACAGTGACAAGAACTTCAGAAAAAAAATTTAAAAATAAGTGGCTCAAGATATCTGCTAATGAAAGCCTTTTTACCTGCAAAATGAAAACTACCACTGATAAAGTTCTGCTGCATCACAAAAGTCTGTTTGAATGTGTAATGCTGAGACTACATAAATTCTAATCCATAACATGTTTTCTCAGAAAGTGAATCCATTTTTCCCGTTCCTTTGAAGACGCCACAGAGCTAACAAACCTTCAAGACTTTTCTTTATGCAGAGGGAACACGTTAAACATTTGAAAATGCTTGAGAGCACAGTAGATTAACAATGAGAAGAGTATTCAAGGGCCAACTGTTCAATTTAAAATTTCTGTTGTCCGTATTCTAACCAATTAAAGTATCTTAACGCATTATATATTGCTCTGCTTTCGAAGCTTGCTGTGCAACACAAATCACGTAAGATCAGAGCTAATTTTGTTCTTCAATTACATATGAGAGATCCAGAATTAGGTTGGCTGTCTCCAGAGCTACTTGTAGGCCATTATATTTTGCAGTAAAACAGTCCAATGTCAGAAAGTCAGTAAGCTTTACTGAAGGCTCTTTAGGGCAGCCCTGTGTAACAGGAGAGCAAGACTGGCCTTGCAAAATCTTCCAGCTGAGGTTCTCTGTGTTACCATGAATGCCACAGCCACATTTTGAAACTACATCTGACCAGCTTGAGCCAGAGAGAAAACCCGATGGAACAAACCAGCAGTGTCCATAAACGGTGTCTGTAAGAATTTCAACACCGTCATGATTCAGAGAGAGAGCTACAGACTCCAGGGAATGGCAAAACCCATCAGCAACCAACTGATATTGTGCCTGAGAACAACCTAGGTCTTTCAAAGTGCTGGCGGACAGATTAGAACTCTAAAAAAGAAACCAAAACTGAAAGTTAGAACACTGTTTTACAGAAGTGATTTTACACAGGTATCATACTGCTGCATTTTTTTTATAAACCAGATGGTTCAATTCTAACTAAATGTTTATGTCATGATTATTCCACAATAGAGAAGATTTCTAGGCAAGTGAAAGTGGAGTTCTGCATTATCACCTTTCAATATAAAAACTCTACACATTTTAACACTTATAAAAATCGCACTTACTATAATAGATACTTAAAGATTAACAAGTACAAATACAGCATTAACAAGTCTGAAAGATGTAATTAACACCCAGTGCTTCAAATAGCCCCCTTTGTCTTACAGTAGTAGTTAAGACAGCAAAAATCCCACATGAATCTAGAAGAGACAAGTGTTTTAGCTGTAGCAGTGATTCTACTTAAATTCTTATTTCTTAAGTATATTAAGCAGCTTTAAAAAACCTTACGTCTTACTTACCTTGTGTCTTATGTATGAAGCCAGGTGAGTTTCTGTACAGCCCCCTCCTAATAAGGCCAAAGGTTCCTTCATGGTTAACTGTAAAACATGTTCTGCAGTTTCACAGACGTGCTGAAACCCATACAAAACTCTTGTTAGACATGCCATGATTAAAAGGATTTGCTCCCATTGAAAAAGCTACTGGAATAAAATTTTCAGTAGTTTCTGGTATAGATTCCATAAACCTCAATTACATGTGAATATAAAGCTGTTTAGTGATTTCCAAAACCATATTCACTTAACAAGAAATTGTCTTTATTTGTCCACACTACAGAAAAGCAGAAATAAAAAAAAAAAAAAAGTCAAACAGTACCAGTGACATTTCTAGGGCAACTATTCAATGCAAAACCATACGTGACTACTATTGCAAGTGTGGCTGCTGGCCTTTTGCTGGCAGTTTTTATTTTTATGCTCTTGTAGACCAAGTAATGAGAATGAAAATACTTATCCAGTACTGGCCTCAAGAACAGGTGAAAAATGTTTCTGCCTCTAAACACCTTCCTGTATTAAACCAGAGGCATTAAATGAATGTGTGTACTTCAAGAATTTTGAAATTCTGGTAACGTGTAAATTTATGTACTGAAAAATAATTTTTATAAATTCACCATATTTCTATGTCTCATTAATTTTTCGTTAAAAACATGACTTTTCAAGTAAAGATTTCAGGACAATTTACCTACCTTCAGCTCATCCCAGGCTGTTTCACTTCTGTTACACAGCATCAAGCTGCAGATAACTGTGTCCTCAGGAATTAGATGCACAAAATGCTTTGAACCAAAACTCTGAATGCTCACATCTTTCAAACTCCCGTAACAACTGGGAGACAACAAATGTATGGTAGCTATAGGCTTTGAACCTGCCAGTTAACAAAAGCAGAGAATAGTATGTAATCCCAATATCAAAACAGTTATCTGTTGCATTTCATAAAGCATGAACCTTTTTCACCTTGGCTTTTTAGATTTTATACATTTTTCAATACCTGACATTTCAATCTACACAGGAAATCACAAATACAAACCAACATGTTCCAAGTGCAAGGCTTGGTGACAGTTTGAGATTAAAAAAAACCCCAGTAACTGATTCATTCTCAATAAATAAGTTTGAAAAATAAACAGTTAACTATAATTGGATATCCCTCATGCAGCAAGCACTAATCACATTGTGTGGTATGTCACTGTTAGAGCCTGCAAAAGACCAATCTCACCTTAAAAATTACTTTCAGACTGGAAAAAAACCTCTCGTTCAGCTGCTAAGGTAGGATCCAGACAGAAACAAGAACCCTTACTCTGCAATGATGCCACCCCAGATAATGTTCACGTCCTGATGAAAACTTGAAGACAATTGTTTAGTTCAAAAAACTTGCCTTTTACCTGTCATCCGGCTCAGGGGTTCCATCAGAGACAGCCCAGCTCTGTCCACAGCCATGACATGGTTCTCCTTCAGGTACTGTTTCAAGGATGGATGGATCACTTTCTGGCACACTACAAGGCCAACCTCATCATTCACCAGCTGCTTCCCTACATTCAGCAACTGATTTAGCTCTGACATTTCTAGAGAAATTCCATGATGGACTGCTATAGTTCCTTCCTCAGTGTTGAAACCATCTCCTGACATGGACACACAGAAAAGTGCAATCTTGATCATGTTTGAATCAGTCCTTTTGACAGCAAGTGGTTTTCCCAACTGAATTTCTGGTGTTTCTATCAGCAGTCCAGGAAGAACTGTAGAATCCACGACTCTTCTCCCTTTCACAGGTACTATTACACACTTTCCTAAAACAGCATTAGCCTCAACATGAGATGGAACAGTAAATAAAAAAGCCTTTAAAACCAGTGTGGTGAGATGATCAACTTCTGTTTTATTAAGCATGCAAGCAGGTTTGCTTGTTAAAACACTACGTACCAAACAAGCAAGGGTCTCAATGCTGCAAAAATCCACGGACACTCGGCAACCACAAGCCTCAGATTTAAGGTAGTCCATGCACAAACTCAAGAGATGCCTGGTTATTTTAATGACAGTGTAAGATGCAACGTTCAGGCTTCCAAAGCTTTCAATCAAGCTACAGCAAAGAATGGCAGTAAACAAGCCACAGTCGCTGAAGCGTGAGATGTGGTTCTGTACAGAGGCTGTCAGAACACGTAAAACAGGATCACTGATGGAAAGGTGCCTGAGGATAGCTGAGGATTGGGAAGTGGTACAAACACAGCCTCCCACACCGTTGTGGAGCTGTTTGAGTCTACCAGCAGGACCATAGCAAGATTTAAATATTCTGCTCAGCAGAGACAGCGACTGACGCACCGTATCTTTAGTTAAAGGTTCACTAAAAAATAACGGAGGCTTTTTAGCTTCAAGACGAGACATTTTCAAAGTAAGGTTTTAATTCTGGCCAACAAAACAATTAATTTTCATTTGGATCTAAAATTCATAGCACTCTTAAAACTTAAAAGTAGCACATTTTCACTCTTTGCAGCTAAGGATTATTGTTTTCAGTGTGAAACAGTACATACAGTACAATAACATTCCTGTGACTGCTCATCATGTCTTTTAAAATGATGCTTAAATCATGTTGCAACATGGATGCATAATGACAGAAGGAAGCCATTTCACTCATGACGATCTCTTTTAACTTCTGAGTGTGACTGAGCAGATTTTTTTGCAACAAAGTTTACAAGCATGCTTCCTAAATGGACACCTATAACTGACAGTCCTACTACAAGGAGCAGGTTCTTTCTATTCCAGGTGGTTTTCTTCATCTTTTCTGGCAACAGTCACAGATGAAAAGCTTCAAGGTTAGTTATATCTACAATAAAATACAAAAAAGTATTAGTATCATCTTACAACAATATTGCATAGCTTGAACTGATATTTTACTGTTAAAAAAAAAGTCACATAAGGACAAATACTGTACCACAGAATCATTTAGGTTGGAAAAGACCTTTAAGTTCAAGTCCAACTGTTCCCCCAGCACTGCCAAGCCCACCACTGAACCATGTCCCCAGGTGCCACATCTACCCATCTATTCAATACCTCCAGGGATGGTGACTCAGCCCCTTCCCTGGGCAGCCTGTTCCCGTGCTTGACAAGCCTTTCTGTGAAGAGCACTTTCCCAACAGCCAAACTAAAATTCTCCTGACACAACTTGAGGCCATTTCCTCTTGTCCTATCACTTGCTACTTGGGAAAAAGAGACTGACCCTTTCCCAGCTCTCTTGCCATTCTCTGGACATGCTCAGGAAGCCCAATGTCCTTTTTGAAGTGAGGGGCTCAGAACTGAACCCATAATTTGATGTGTAGCCTCACCAGTGCCAAGAACAGGGAGACAATCACTTCCTCGGTCCTGCTGGCTACACTGCACCTGGCCCAAGTCAGGTGCCATTGACCTTCTTGGCCACCTGGGCACCTGAATGCTTTCTAACTGAGAAAAATCTACTAATCTGATAATTACTACAAGCATACAATACACCATTGCTACCAATATTTCCTTGTTAGTAACTTCAATTCTGCCCACCAGTCTATACTGTTTTATTTGTAGGTCTGTAAGTAGCAGGCCACTACCAACTTCGCTGAATTGCACTAAAGTGTCAGAACTACAGTGGTAAGTTTTGTGTGACAGTTTACAGTGATAGCAAAACCAGTAATGTTCACCTGTTTTTACTCAAAAACTAAAGAACTGAACTACTCAGCACTGCTTGCCAGACAACCACTTCAGAAACAAAAGCTTTTGATGTTCCAAAAACTTTAAGAAGTCTGATTCAGAGAAAATATTTTTACTTCAAGATGCCTAACAGGAAATTTTTTCAGTTCTTAAAACACTTTCAAACTTAAAGTGATATTTATTTACACTTCTATACAATCTCCACAGTACTTAAACTTCCCTCATACCTAATTTTGTCTAATTTTCTATTGCAATTACTACACCTACAGAACATGTTACTATGTAAAGTCACAATTATTTCTGGGCAGTTTTGAGCCTGAAAGGACACTGTTATAGACCCAGTCACAAGAGCTAGACTGCTGCCTTGAAGTTATTAGTTTATTTTTAAAGGCACATAACATCATTGCTTAATTGATCCCATCATATGGGGTTTAGCAGTAGTTTTTGAGTTTTGTCATGCACTTTTTGGGCCCATTTAACTACAAGATTAACTCAGTTGCAAAGAAGACCACAGCTCTGGAAGACTCAAGTTAGAGCACTAAGGCTGCATTTATCAGAAAATACTCATTTAATTGGCATCTCCCTCTAAGATACAGATACAACTAATTAGGCAACTTACCTACAATACATAGTACTAATGCTATTTTTCTTTATTTTTTTGATCGCTCTGCATCATGTATGTCACAATCCCAGGTTCTGGAACAAAGTTCTCTGTCTTCATTTGGAAAATAGGACTGGACTTGATGTAAAGCCAGCCCCAGTGTACAAGCCCAAGGCCAGCTCCCATAACAATCAGAACTTTGTGGTCCTTCCAGATGGTCTTAAGACCCATTGCAAACTGGCATCTACCTAGGTAAAGATAATTTATTATTTTAAATGTATTCTAGAAATGCCTTTATTTTTACTCTATAATAATAGCATTGAACAGATGAAGCTGAATGCTAATACCTTTAATTACAGTGCAGCAGATGACTAAAACACAAAACAACATAAGAAAATCTTACTTTGTGAACTTACAAAAAAAAATGCCGCAAAAATAGCCTCAATTCAGGCATTTTGAAATGTTAATTGCTGCATTTGCTTCCAGCTTTGGCACGCTAAATCTTAAACACAACAAAGCTTTATCTAATTACAAACGTTACTGCTCAGATGGTAAATATTTGAAGCCATAAAGCAGTTTCAAAATACACCTTTTCTACCCACCCGCTCCCCCGCAGTTAATACGATTCGATGACTAACTGAGCTAATGAGAGAATACAGAACTTTTAACTCGCAGGGAAAGCAAGCAGCGATGCTTCTGACACTTTACCTTGCCCGGAGTGGCAGCTCTGCCTGACCCACCTGAGGGTAACCAGAAACTACAACGGTGTCAGCACAAAGTAATTCAATCCTTACAGAGTAAGGAGGTGGAAAACACCACTCCCCGTGGGATTCCGAAAAGAAGCACCTACTTCAAGAAGAAATCGCGCGCATACTCAGGTTTTATACCAAAACACCCCACTGGCTCGAACAGCTACAAAGCTACAACTCGGGGAGTAAATGCTCCTACGGCTGGCCAACTCCATCCACCTGAGAGGTGTAAAAGCCCTAGCAACCACCCCTCCATGGCGATGTGGAGCCCTCACAGCCCCGCCCCAGCGACCTTGAAGGGCGGGCGGCGGCGGGGCAGCGGCTCCCTCAGGGCAGAGACGGCGGGCAGGGCGGGCCTGAGGCCTCTCTCCGCTTGGTGAGACAGCGAGGAAGGCGCTGCCCGGGAGCTTCCCTGCGGAGCAGGAGGACTCACCCGCCCTCGGCGCGTTCAAACGCGCCCCGGCAGGAAGAAGAAGTAGGAAGAGGAGGAGGAGAAGCAGCAGCACAACCCCGGACGCTCCGCGGCCGCCCCGCCCGCCCGCCCGCCATTAGCGGAGCGCCGCGTCACTCAGGGCGCGGGCCCGCCTCAGCCCCGGCGGCCATTTTGCGTTCGGGCAGCGCGGGGCGGGCGGCGGCGGCGGCGGGCGCGGCCATTTTGGGTAGGGCAGGAGAGCGGGGGGAGCCGGGCGAGGCGGGGGGAGAAGCACGGCCGCCTTGTGCCGCCCGGCTGCCCCGGGAGCGGCCGCCCTCGGGCTCCAGTGTCTCTGTTCTCACTAGGGAAACCTGTGCGGGGGTGTTTGGGGAGAGCCGCTGCTGTGGCGGCGGTGCCGCTCGGCTCCCGCGGCGCCTCCCTCAGGCGCCGCCTCGGTGGGTTCGCTCCGGCGCCGCCCCCGCCCGCTCCCGCCGGGCTTAAAAACGTGTATGTCTCTCACAATTTTCCTCCTTGCTTACCTCCTGCCGCAGTCGCTCCGCGTTACACGGACGCTCGCCTGTTTGAGGTTTCCTGTGGGCGGGCACAGGTGCCCTGGCCAGAACAAGATAAAAAGAGTTTCGTTCTTTGACCTCAGTTTTATCTTAGCTCTTTTGCTTCGCTATATTCGCTTTTCCTGTATTCACTCCTATGACTACTAGAATACCTTTCCTGTATTTACTCTTTTCCTTGCCATACGCGCTGCAGTTGCTGTCAGGAGTGTCTGGTTTTTTATTCACATATTAATAGGTCAGTTTGTTTTCAATTTCATTTGTAGTTCCAGATTTTATAACTAACCAAAAGGCGAGTATTTAATGCCTAATCTCCACACAAAAAGGGGTATAATGATTTTTTTCACTGGATAATAAGTTTTTTTTGTTCGTTGCATTCAGCTGTTCCACAAAAGTTAAAAAGAAAAGGTGTTTATCAGTGCATAAAGGCAATGGCCAGCACCTGTCTGTGAGAGCCCTCTGATGTCCCTCAGAATTTCTCCTTCCTCTAGTTCTACGAAGTTGTGTGGTGAGTGGATAATGTTTTTGAAATTGAATTGTTGAACTTTAAAGGTAAACAGGAAGTTAATGAACGAAGGAGTGTGCGTAACAATGAGCTAAAAAGATGCTGACTTGTTGTAAGAGCAGTTTTCAAGGGTTAAGTGGAGTAATTGGCAACAGCGGGCATAAAAATTCTGAAATGAAAAAATTGTGAAGATTGTGATGCATCTTTTTAGGAGTACAAATGCTTTGCTAGATGTGTGAGTAGCTGTGTTGCACTGCTCATCCCAAACTTAGGATCTGTTCCGAGAAACTGATCAGTACTGGACAGCATTTGACTCCAATACATAAGGACTAAGGAAAATCTTGTCTTTTATGTTGTGAGAGTTCATCTTGAACTATTAAAATAGGTAATATCAACTTACTCTACAGACTTCCTTAACCACCATTTGTGTGTTTGTTCTGTTTTCAGGTGTTCACCTCTCCCCTCTCAAGGTAAAGGCACCCAGAGATGGGCAGTGTGTGAATAGTTTGCTGCTGTATCTTCAAGTGTGTGGCACGAGTTTTCAGTTCCTCACTCCCTCTGAGTTCCAAATTCTATCACCACAGGAAGCTACTTCTTTGCTAAGGTGAGATGCTGTTCCTCACCTGGCAGAGAACACTTCCACTCGCTCTCTGGGAAGCCATGTTTTTGGCTTCTCCTGAGTGTCAACCATTCAGCTTGACATCAAATTTAGGAGAGAAAGATATTCTGCCACATTATTTTCTAAGTGTGTCTCACTCTAGCTACAAGCAACCTCTGTGTTTAATTCTAAATCATGTTTTCTTATACAGACTGTCTATCAAAATTTTAGATGGTGAAATACTACAGATATCACATCAAGACTCGAGACTTTTTTTTTTTAACAGATATAGTTTCTGAGAGGAGTTTTTCTGCCTTCTTTTCTTAACTTTACATTTCCTTATGTAGAGTTTCCTTTAGAGGTTTGCAGCAGAAATGGTATTCCGTGAAACAGCCTTGAAACAGTAGCAGGTGTAATAGATATGTAGTTTGGTGGGTTTTTTCAACAGAGAAAATGGCAGAGTATTTTGGGCTAGTTGCCATTTTCTTGTACTGTTGCTGGATGTTTTTGCTCATTTTGTGATGTATTGTGTAATTTTTCATCTGTGTCACTCCAGTGACTTTCCTGGTGGCTCGCACATGAGGCGCATTCTCTTTTGTTTTCTGAGGATTTTCTTAAATTTTTTCTGTCTGCTGTATTTCCTTTCCCTTATCTATATGGTTAATGCAAAGAATGGGGTAGTTGGCAAACTCCCAAAGTCAGCTGACCCCCAGGAAGAGCAAACTGCACCAAAGGTAACTTGTTTTGCTTTTTCCTTTTAATGTTTTTCTTCTATTATTTTGTAAACTGGATTTGGAGGGGATTTCAGCCTGCCATCAGTTCTCAAATCAGTAGTTGCAGGCTTGTTGCAACAGTATTATTCTGGAAGGCAAATAGTTACAAAAAAGAGATTGTTTTTTTCAGGGTAAGTTCATCTGGTTCATCCACATTGTTCTCAAGCAGAAAGTGAGCATTTGGGTAAGAGGTGATGCTCTGGCACATTTTGTTGCAACTCTTCTTCAGGTTATTGCTACTCTAAGAATTGATGAGAAAGCATTACTAGTCCAAATATTGTTCTTCAGGAGCAATGTTATAAGGAACTGAGAAGCTCAGATGGTTTTCACTTGGTGGCTGTGATTTCTCTTCAGCATCTCTTCTGAACTGGTTCTAGCAGCTGCTGTTTCAATGATTTCTGAGTTTCATCTCCTACTGAGATTCTTATAGTTTCTCTACTATGTTTACTTCTATAGAGGGGCACTGACTACTTGGCTGAACTAAAATATGATGTCTCAACTAGTCCAGAGCACTGTTCCTTGCATTGTGCTTCTCAGAATCAGTAAAGTTGTCAGGATTTAGTATGACTTAAAAGTTTCCAGGACTGTTTTGTGCCAGGGAGAATGATAATGGTGTGGCACAAGCCATGATGGTATTCCAACTTCTATCTGCACGATTGTTATTTTAAAATTAAATTTATTTTGTGTATCCTTCTGCTTACTACTACTGTGCAGCTGATAAAAGCTCTAACTTGGAGCTTTTTCAGGGCAGAGTTGAAACATTTTATTAACTATATTCGAGTTTATTTTCAGTAGTTACTTGGAGAGTGGTTCTCAGTTCAAACTCATTTTAAACTGGTTACTGTAAAAGCCATTTTACTTTTCAGTGTTTGCAATGCTCTTACTGTTTTCGTACCTTACTGCTTGGATATTGATACGATATTTAGGGAGAAAAAAAATCATTGAAGTAATTGGGAGTTTTCTTCAGGCAGTGCATGGAGTTGTGCCCTGGTTACTTTCACTTTTTCTCATAGTTTTTTTGAAATCTTTGGTCTCAGCACTTAAGTATATGGAATGGAAGCCCTGTGTTTATTTAGTTCAAAATGATTGCTGTTGAATCTTAAGGTCAAAATTACCTGTGCTGTGCTGTGTAGTTGTAAAGGGGGTGTTTATCTTGTTTTGCACTTTTTTGAAGTCAAATGATTATAACAACTGTGTTTTGAAACATTGGTGTGTTGTGCCTGACAGAGACACGTATACCCAGCCTGACAAGTATCCTGAAATTCTGACAGCTCTGTCACAGTACTTTACAATAACTGGAAGTATGCGGTGACAAATGTGTAGGCCTTCCTCAATGTTTCGTATTTTTCTATACCATCTCCTACAAAATTTACCAATTTGTCCATCTTAAGAGACTAATCCTTTAGAATATAAAAGGCAGGTCTATTCTCAGTGTGGTTTCTGTTGCATCTACTGCAGACAGCACTTACTGACACTCATTTTCTGATTTTGAAGCTTCGACTGTATTGTCTGGGTGCTTGGTCTCCTGCCAGTGTACTGAGATCCCATTTCACCTGGTTTTCTGCCCAATCCAAGTCTCTTCCTTGTCTGTTGCCTCTCTTCCTATCGTATGTGAAAATAGAATATATCTGAATTCTTATATTTCTTGGTTTTTATGGGTATTAATTTGGTACCATAGTGCCCATCTCATGTCTTCTGAATCCCAGCATTGTGGGCTTAGCTGGAAAGACTTTCATGAGTTTAACCTAATTTTTTACTTTTGACAAGCAAATGTTGGGCTCCTTTATATGTGGATGATGATGAACTTCCCATGTAGCTTCAATGCTATGACAATAATTGCTGTCAGTTTGGAAAAAAATCTTAGCAATTCGTTGAAGATTTGTTCTTGAGCCCATGAGAGCATGTGTTTAACTTCCAGCATGAATTAATGGTTCCTGAGTTACTTGAAATGATCTGAGGAAGGGTCAGGGGCTGTGCAGCTAAATGCACTTCACTCAGAATCCCAAATTAAGCAATCTAGATCCTGTTTGGGATAAGCAAGAGAAGAGGGTGTCTAAAGCTCACTTTACTTTTGTGTAATCACAGTAAGGCTCAGGTTGCTTTAAGTGTGTCATAGTTTATAATTTTAAGTATACATGATGTGTATGTGTATATATATATATTTATATATATATGCATTCTATGTTCACTGAAAACTGTAGTTTGCTACTTAAGAGTTCTAACTTTTTATTTCATATGTTGGATGTGAAGTGCCTGAACAGTTATGAGGTTCACTAAAAGAAACCAACACAGGTAGTAATCCTCCTTTTAATAAGAGTTTTCCTTGGATTTCTTTAAGCAGAGTGTAGTGTTTGAGGAACATCAGTGCTGGAAAAAAAGAGTAATAGATGTAAAAATGCTTCTTGATTGGTGTAGAGGTCTGAGTGTTTCTCTAGTTCTGATCACTTTTAAATATTGTTGTTTTTTTTTACAGGACCAGCTTACACTGACCTATCATGGCATCCAACAAATTTGTCATTAAGGTAAGTAGAATCATAGCTTTAAAAATATCTGTAATACTCCTTAAAATGTGTATGTTAATTTTAAAAGTTAATGATGAAGACTTGAATCCTTAATGCTTCTGGTCATAGTAGCATAGTAACATCAGCTTTTCTCTCTGGAAGCAAACTTTGAATCATTGCTGTGTCATAGCAGAGTGTATCTGAGGTCAGCTGGAGATGAAAACAGTGGAACTAAAAGTGATTAGTTGTGTAGTTAGAATTAGAAACTGCATGAATTCTCAGTAAAACAGTATTTGCTACCTGAAATGAAATTTTGCGTTGATTCTTTTCTTATTGTAGTCTTGTGTACTTTCCAGATAATCTAAGAGTTCATGATTTAAGGTGTAACAATGTTCTTAAACTATTTATCATGCTTGACACTTTATTTGCCTCTCTTTAGCCTCTTTTCCCATTTTCAGAGATCAGTTGTTTCACATCCAGTAAAATGCCATTGCAGTTTATTTTGCAAACAGTCCCAGACTTTTGATTATGTATCTGAAGCATAATGCTTTTCAAAACATTCTGTGAGAAACATAGCACTTCATAATTCTTGTAATTCCTGTAAGAAGTTTATCCATAAATAAAACTAATTGGGATTAGCACAATATATTTTTCAAGGAATTTTCTGAGCAGAAGAGACTTTTTTCCTTTGTGGATAAGCTTGGGTTCTCTGGAGGGCAGCTACAAAATCCTTAGTGAGTGATCAGGCTGCAAAAGTTGTTGGTTTTGTGGGTAACCAACCTGTTCAACAAACAGACCAAGCACTTAATTTTGTGTCCTGTGTGTTCTTTTCCAAGAAAAACTACTGTCGTCTGGTGGGATGTTTACTATATATTTTTTTTACTGTTTAACAGGATTGTAAACCTTTAATTGACAGTATCATTGTCACTCAGTGCTGCTGAAGTGCTCCTAATAAGAGTCAGGAGCAAACATCTTTGATTTGGAGCACATTTTAGCTGATACTCTGTGTCTGTACATCACTGGTGTGGGGAACAACAGGAGCTGAGGCTGAGGGGATTTGCTTTTCTCAGCTGAGAGCCCTTGATGTCATCAATATTAAGGGAAATGCCCAAGAAAACAAGTGGGTGTGAGTTGAGATGTCTTCACTAGGTAAAAAGCAGTAAGATACTTTGTTGCTGACCTGCATCATTACAGCTTCATTATTCAGCATAGACATGGTACTTTGCAATCACTGAGTGTTTTAACATCCCTGACTGCCCGAGCATGTGTTTGTAGGTAAACAGCATCACAGATACAGCTTCTGTGACTGCCCCTGAGATACAACCTTTTGCTTCTGATAGTGTTTGAGAAATAAGGGTAAGTTTTTGCATTTTTCAGCAAATGTTGAAAATTAACTTTACCTTGAACTGATTGAAATTCACTTTGTACACAGATGTGTAACATTTTACTAGTTAGGTCAGCTTTTCTGTGTCAGGTTTGCTTCTTTACATTCACTGGATCTTTTTTTAATGTGTGTATTCTCTTTTTTAAGACTGTCCAACTTTCTCATAAGTTTTGTGAGGAAGATCCATATGTAGAAGATTCTCCATTAAAAAGCTAGAAATATATCCCACTTCTCTCTGCAGTGGGAGTACAGAAAATACTATATTCTTAATTTCAGATTTGTTTAAAATTGATAGGACCATTTTACTGAGTCTGAAAGTGTTCAGGACATAGACCTGTTGGAGTGAATCCACAGGAAGATGATAGAGGGATGGAGCACCTCTCCTATGAGGAAAAGCTGAGAAGATTGGGATTGTTGAGCCTGGAATAGAGAAGTCTCTTGGGTGACCTAATTGTGTCCTTGTAGTACTTGAAGGGAGCCAACAAGAAAGATGGTGAGAGACTATTTACAAGGGCCTGGAGAGACAGGACAACAGGCTGAACTAAAAGAGGGAAGGTTTGAATTAGGTATCAGGATTAACCTCTTAGCTGTGAGGGTGGTGAGGCCCTGGCACAGATTGCCCAAGGAAGCTGGATGTGATGGTCGGTTATTTCCAGTAGAGGGAGCAGTTGGCCTGTTTTTGAGAGGCGATCCTAAGCATGGCTTTATGGGCAATTAAGAGGGATTGAAATAAACTAATTGATGCAGTAAAATAGCTTTAAACCTTAGTACAAAAACTGCAGGTAGGTCCTAAACACACTTTCTTCACCTGCCAAGTGGCTGGATGCTGCAGTGTTGCGATTTGCAATAGGTAATATTTTATGCAAGTTAATTTGATCATCGATTGTCAATTTTAGGAAATATTGATACTTCACAATCAATTGCATGTTAAAATGCCCCAACATATGAATTTAATTAAACTTTCCCTGTGTGTTGCTAAGATATTTTACTGCTGTTCTGAGAAATAAATCTTAACTTTAATTGGTTAGGCTTAAAGCAAAATCATGAACTCTATATGGATTTCAAAAATAATATCAGTAGGGCCTTGTTTAAAACTTTGGACAAAGTAGAAAGAGCTGCTCTTCCAGAATTGTGTAAATTGACTTTATTCATGCCAAGCTGCAGAACTAAATATAGTCATTTTTATAGCTGCAATAGAAGAATTTCATTTACTGTTTTCTGCAATGTGTTCATTTGCCAAACATGGTAGACTTTAAGTTGTTAATACATTCCAATAACTCAACTCAAAGGGAAGCTTTCTTTATTCTACTGTTTCCTACTTTGAGAAATGTAGAGCTCTGGTCTGTCTCAGATTTGTAGGCTGTTGCTAGCATATATCTTAGATTAAGCTAGTTACAGTTTCAGTGTTCCCTCTGGTCATCCAGCTCACTCTGCAATTGATTTTTCAGCAGTGTTGCTCTGTGTTATCAATTTAAATTATTGCATGCTGGACATATATATTTACAACTTTTTTGATCCTACTTCAAACTTTTTGCTTGCTTTAAAGGACAAGTTTATTTGAAAGAGCCAGCATTGTTTTCTGTTTTATATTGGGAACAAAGATGGAAGTAACGGCAATAATTGGACAGCAAAAGAACAGTGGGACTGTAATGTGATCAGTTTCCGCTTTTGTTTTGCTTGTGTGGGTGTGTGTCATGTACTTTATTTTATGTTGCTGTATCTTAATGTAATTGTTAGGATACTGACTTCTAACCAAAGGCATCTTAACATCTCTCTTTGGATATCTTAGAATTGCTCCATGAAAGAAAGTGTGCGTAGCAAGAGTACTGATTCTAGGCCCTAACAGTAGAAAGAAGGCAATGGAAATGCATTTTCCTGTCAGACAATGCTCCACTATGGATTTAGTGCTGTTCAAGTCATTTTAGGGCCTGCTTGCAGATTTGTACGTGGTCTTGGGTCTGGAGAAAGAAACTGAGCAGCTTATTTTGAAGTTTATTTTGATATTTTAAGTGGTTTCCTTTTTTAGCTACTGGTTCAAATGCAATACAGTGGTAGTTTGTCCACAGAGGTTCCTCTATCAGCTCTGCCTGTCTGGATGATTCTTGGGAGATATCTGAGTTGGCTTGACAGGTTAAAGTTCACATTTCTGCGAAGTGTGCCCATTGAGTTAGCTGATCAATGTCTTTTTAAATATTTGTGGTTAAACCACAATAATATTTTTGTAAGAAAGTAATTTGTTTGCTTCTTCTTGGGAGTTGTTTGGAGTGAAAAAAAACTAGAGATGAGTAGGTTATCTTACCTGATTTTTATTTATCTCTGGTCCCATATAATGAATGATGAAGGGCAATAGATATGCTTACTGCTACATTAAGTCCACAGATACGTGAGTGCAGTGCTCTCAAGTGGAGAATAAGGAATGCTGTTTGCATTTAAGGTAATTTTTTGTATGTTGTGACTGCTCAGAGTTACTAGACTGATAGTACAGCTGCTTGTTTTACATACATAGTTGTGAACTTTTTAGCTTTCTGATTCCTGGTTTGAGCTAGTGTTTTTGTAGAGAGTACTTTGTTAAATTAACTAATACATAGGGTGTTTTCTGATGTTAATTTCTCTTCCCTGTTCAAAACCAAGACATTTGTATGTGAAATTCCTGTGGTTGGAGTACTCACAAATGTTTCAATAGAAATCTGCTACGATTAGGTTTCTGTGATTAGATAGAACTTGTAAAAGTATTTTAAATCTTAAAACTAAGGTACTGGTGTTCTCCAAACTGATTAAAGGTTGTTGAATTTTGTGTGTACTGTGTGTTCTTACAGTTGCTGTTTGGGTCTTTAAAAATTAATAAATAGCTATATTAACCATTAAATAATGATTTTTTGGAGAAGTCTTCCTAAAGCAGCACTGCTCAGAACAGCTGGAAATACAGGTGGCTGGAATTGTTTTTATCTAGTAGCATCACACACTTCACTCAGCTGTCATGTTTGTTTCTCTCTGAATGCATAAAGTATAATACTTGTCTAAAAGGGCTTAAAAGTCTTAAAGGAGATGATGAAAAAGAGGCAGGGGGAACATGATTTAAAATAGGAAGTGCAAACAATAATAATGGATGGAGGGACATCTATTTAGTTCTCTTTCTTAATGCTCCATTTAATTCCCAATTTCATGGGACCAGATACGGAATAGCTAAAGTGATGAGTAAATAAGTTCCAGAAGAAACAAAAGAGGAAGTTGGGAGGTAGAAGGGGGAGGAAAATTAAGTGTACAATCTAATTCTAAATCTCCTGGAGTCAATGGAAGTTTCCTCACTGACCTCAGAGGATTAATTTTCAAGCCTAGGGAAATGATGAGTGGATGAAGAGTTGAGAGATTAAAGTGTTAGCTGAAGGAGAAAGGAGTAGGAAGCCAGAGGGATAAACATCTATAGTCAAAACACTGCTTTCACAGGGATCACTTCAGATAAGGAATAAAAGGAGGTTCAACTTGCATTACTTTTTTTGGTAATTGAAATCTGATTTGTTTTAAAAGTACCACTTGGGCCTGAAAATTAGGTTTTTGCTAATTGTCAGCACTATACTACTGTGGCAGTGGTGTGGGATCCTAGAGACACACCGTATTAAGTAATCCTATTTTTTTAAATGCAATTAATTCACAGATGTAATCTCCATGATATTTGCCATGTGCATTATTTCTGTCCAGCGCCACCAGATTTTACACCTCCACTGCTGTGCTTCGTGAAGATCTTGGTGCTGCCTGCTTGACCCCAGAGTCCAGCCCTGGAGGAGGAAGGGATGAGAAACTTAGAAGGGGACTTGAATCTCTCTGAGTCCAGCAAAACATCAGGGCTTAGCAGCGATGCTGCATGGGGTCACCAAGAGTCTTTAGGTCCTGGGAGAGGCTTCAGCTTACACTGTAGGTGAAATTCTTCAATTCTTTCCAGTGGGTTCAGATGGAGGTTAGTAGGCTGGGAGGTAAAGGGATCCATGTTTCATGTAGTACCTGGTACAAACAGCTTAATGATGCAGTGATGCAGTTTTCGCTCTTGATGTTGCAATCAGCAAAAGTTAATACACATTTTTTTTGTATTCTTTTATGTGGCTTCTCCCCACTTTGGACAATGTAGATGGATTCTAATATGTGGAAGTTATCTGTGTGTTTGATATATAACTGTTTTCTGACAGGATTATGGAGTAAAAGGGAAAAGAGTGACTGACAACACATTTTTATCCTTTCCTGATGTTTCTTCCATGTACTTCACAACTTCCGTAAAAGGCATCTATTTTTAAAAGCAAAATTATTGCTTAGTTTCAATTCTAAAATAAAAGCTTAGTTTCTGGACATTTTGTGTTCCAGTTTCTGGACATTTTGTGTTCCCTGCAGCACTTACTCCACCATGACTTTGCAGTATTTTTCCTGAGTCAGTAGCCAAACTTTTCCTTAAATAATGGTACCACAGGACATGGCAGCCTGTTTTTTTATTGTGCTGCAGTCACTGCTGAGCGTGAGCACTGATGACACTCAGCTATCATGAAAATGCTCTAAATTGCTGATAAAATGATGACTCATGGTCACCTGATGAAAACAGATTCATTACCATGACTCCAGAAAGTTTAGCTCCCATGTAAGTGTTTCACTTCCCACACTAGTTCTTCTAAAAGAGATGATGATGCAGTTATTTTTTAACAGTTGACAGCTGCTCAATTAAGCTGTGACAGTGTGGTTGGCAAAAACGATGAATTCCAGACTGTTTTAAAAAAGTAGTTTAAGGAACTAAAATCTGTATGAGCTGTGAAGGAGTTACCAACTTCCTTCAGTGTTACTTGGAGTGATTTCTAATCAAATTATGCATTTTAGATTTCATTTACCACTATTGAATTAAGTTCTTTTCACAGTGGATCTAACCCAAACCTCACTGATGTCAGTGGGCTTTGGATCAGAGCCTGTAGAAATGTATTGGTAGCACACTGTAGCTTAACTAAGGACAGTAATTTCTTCTCAGATCAGTTTATCTGTGTTTTAAATACAGTGTGTTTGTCTGTAATGTCAATGTCTAAAGAAACTAGGTTGGAAAAATATGGAAAAGTGATACAGCCAAATAATCAAATATAAATCAATTTTAATTCCACTATGAAAAGAGTAAAATTAAATCCCTGTGTTGCTGACTTGTGCTTATGCAGTGATTGTGAAAAGATGGATTAAAGATAGAAAACAAAGCTATGAAAAAACCATTACATTAGACTTTAGATGTGTATGATTTTATGTTATAAAGCAGAGAAAAGTTCTTAAAAAGTAATTGAATGTGGGGTAGTGTGGGATGGTTCATTCACTCTTAAATGATCAGAAGTTTGGGGATTTTTTTGTCTTGCACTAGTTTTCTTCTTTTGAAAGTCAACATATTAAATTAATTCAAGTGTGAATGACTGGAACTTTTGCTACAATGGATAATGACTAATATAAAAATATTTTCTCTTTTAAACAGATGTTGGCTAAGTAAAATTCATGCTCTAAAATTTAACGTGCAGACTCCCCTTTTTTTTCTTATATCTTCGCTGCTGTTTGTTTTTTTTTCCAATTTATTTTCCAACTGACTCATTTTAAACTGAAATGATAAACATTATTCTGTGCCAAAAACTGAGACTCGTCTAATTTGAAAATGAATGGTCTCATCAGAATTAAAAATTGGCCTTAGATATTAAGGGAGGGGGAAGAAAAAAGATAAATTTCTTAGCTGTTCTAATATCAGTCATATAAACTTTGTCAACAAACTACCTATGGAAAAGTCATGGCTTGTTTGTCTGGTGGTGGTTTTTCCCTGAACACCTCTCCAACATTTTTATTACCACAAATAATGTCATAGTGAAGAGGCAAAGTATTGCAGATTTAATAATGAAATGAAGTAATGTTCAAAAAACCTTTGAAACGCCTCTTCATATTGTGGCTTATATCGTAATTGACAGAAGAAGCCTTTGAATGAGGCCTACACAAGAGGCAACTCTGCCTTCTTACTACAAAACGGTGTTTATAACTGAAGCTTTTCACTTGGGAAAGTGGGAAAAGAAGAGTTTGTGGTCTTGATCATGAGCAGATGTTTTTGAACCAAAGTCTTCACATCAGTGGTTTGAGTGTTTCAAGGTGATCTTTTCTCGTTGCCTGTTAATACTTTCTGAGGGAGGTACAGCCTGTTTATGAAGCCTTAAGGGCAAATGTCATCTTAATTGGGTTTGTAGGTTCATTGAGGGTTCTTTGCTATTTCTGACATTTGCTATATTTGGTGTGTTTTGCAAACAGGTCCTTGTGCATGAAATCCTCAATCTCCAAACTTCAGCAAAACATTTTATTCCTTTCTCTGCGTAACTTGCATGTACATCTGAAATAACATTCAAATGGAGAATCACTATAAAAACGTTGCATCAAAAGCTGGTTAGAAAGTAGTCAGTCGTTAATCTTGAGGGAGAGTGAGGAAAAGAACAGAGATAAGGAAGAATGACACAGTGGTTTCCACACAAGAAAATGTGTCATAGCCGCAGAACATTTTCTCAGCATTTTCATATCATTGATGACTGAGGTTTGTAAAGTGACTTCAAGAATTCTATCCTCATTTGACTCTAAAAAGTTGTGCAATAACTAAGCTAAACTAAGCCCTGTCTCATGTGCAAGGTCCTCTTTACGAGGTCCTGCTTAGTTTCCTGGAATTAGAAGGGTGCCTGGCATATCTGACACCCTTCAGCTGGTGAAACAATAGTTTGTGTAAGATACAGTTAAATACAGCCTTTCAAGCTCAAGCCAATATCCTCTTATTTTAAACTCAAAGAGTTGTCTTTGCTCATTGAATATACCAGTGATTTAATAGCCCTCAAAATGGACCAAATATACATGGTTGTGGTTTATCCTGCTTTGTATCACATAGATAAAGGCTGAAAGAAGAGCAACATATAGCTCTGGACAGAAAATATTTGCTGAACTAAAGAAATGGGAAAGAACTAAATCTGGGGCCATTAAAGAGGATCTGTTCAATGCCAAGACCCTAGGATCTGACAGTTAGTAGGGTCATGCAGAATATAACTTTCCCTTCTTTATTTTGACATTCCTGTAGCATAAAAATAGGAAGGAAAGTAATTTAAGTAGCTCTACCAATGTGTGTTGCTCTGCCATAATAAGGGAATATTCAGCAGTGGAAAACAAACTCAGAGTTACTCCCTTTGTGATATTTTCTGCAAGTTTCTAGTTCTCATTTGGCTGGGTGTTAAACTGACACAATCACAATCCATGGCTCAGGGAACGTACAGACAGCTTGATTGGAGTAAGCCTGACACATCAAAATTTGAAAATGAAACCCATCATTTAAAAAAGCAATTCAAAGAGCAAATAGCCTCATCTCAAACAGTGAGTACTGAGTGTAGTGTAACATGAAGCAGCTGAATAGCAATGAGTGGTGATTAAATCATCATCGGTTGCCGTGGGTGGAATAAAAAAGCAATATTGTTTTATAGATTACTTCAGCAAATTGATGGAATTTTGTCATTAGTTTTAAATGTTTCTTCGTCAATTTACGCGTATTTCAGTAAATTGAATAGAATATTTAATTTTGCTTTTATTGTTTGGTGAAAACAAAGTGGTGTTTAGAGATGACCTCAAAAGACAAAAAAAGGTTAAGGAAAATGTGTCTTTGTCTATATCCCTTCACCCTGATAATTGGCAGGAATTTTGATTTGTAGAATATTTGAAGAATACAACCAGGGTTCTTGCTGACTATGAACTGGAAAGAGATTTAATTACAGATGCTCAGCATGTTCTACGTAGTTCAGAAAACTCTTTGCTAATTTGAAGCCATTTTCTGTAGGGCTATTAGAGATGGTTCATTTGTTGTTGCTGTTTTGGAGAAGCTTACATTACTGAGCATGTAGGAGCTGTTGGGATTTAATCTGCTTCTGTAAATTCCTGTTTGAACTGTGATACAGATTTTGGGAAGGAAAAATCCTGTGATGAATACAATAAAAAAAATGTTGTAAGTTCAGAAGTGAAATAATAATCTAATAATTTAGAATATGCCTCTTTGGATCTTTGCAAGCATCAAGAAATCTCAGGGTATTTCAAGCTGTACACCTAGAAAATCACTTAAAGCTCTCTTGTTGGTAGCCACAAGGTGAGGCAACTTATTCATGTACCGACCATGAAGAAGCAGCATTCACACTCCAAGCAGAGAAAACTAAGGTGGCAAAATAAAATTTCCAGATTTGTAAGTAGGCCAGGTCATTTGTTACAAAGTGTTGTGAATACCACTGGTGATCACAGATTCTTAAAACAATAGGAAGTTTGATCTTCACTCTAGAGTACAAATTCAAAACTTGTTTAGAAGGAGAAAATGCTTCTTGAATTTTATCCACAGAGATACTGCTGACTTTAAATTGACACAAATGGTAGTTTAAAATAGGGCAACATAATGTTACTTAAGAAGGTAAGCTTCTTCACAGTGAGCATGTACTCTATAGAAATGCCCAAATCAAAATCATCTCTGCTGTTGTTGGCTGTCATCATATTGGTACTTGGTGTTGAAACTTGATGCTTTTTTTGCTTTGGGCTGCCACAGAGATTTGGTGGTAAGCCTTCGATGAGCCAGTGGCATGCTTACTTTTCTCATTTGATCATCTACAGGTCAGTTCAGTGACCCTCAAGAAGTTTAGATTAGTTTCCTTGTGTTTTCAGTAATGTTTTGTATCTCTTCAAAATGTCCGAATGCTGCATGTTTAAATGTCAAAGTAGCAAGATATTAGTCCAAATCTGTTAAAATATAATTTAGTTTAAATGCTGTGTTATCCATTACCTTACCAGTGTGGTGAAAAGCAGCAAGGTTCTGTAGTTTTCTTGTGGTCTATGTGATCTATTGTGGTTCTTATGTATTTAGGGTGAGGATTCCAGGCTTTTCCACAAAATGAAAACATTATGGAAATTGCTTTCTGTGGGAGCTCATTCTCATCAGCAAAGATCTCCTTTGCTTTTATTTTCATGTTTACAGCAGCACCATGTAGAACCTCACAAATCAGAGAGAAATAGGGAAAGGAGTCAAGTGGCAGGGTTGTGGAATAGGCTGTGGAGGGTCAATGTCCGATGGGAGAGCAACTTTGGCATAAGTTTTCTCCTGTACAACTATTGTTGAATAGCAGAAGAATATGTTTAACCTTTTTAATTGCAGCTAAATGCAGATTATAAGCATGAAAGTGCAAAAATGTATAATTTATTTTCTGTGTAACGGATTGCACGTGAGCAGGTGATGGATGGGATTGGAATGAGTAAGTGCTACTACCTAAGGAGGAAGGCAAGCTCCCCTGAATACTTGTGTATTCTGGGATTTCCCTCTGTGACTTCCACAGGAAGGTTTTGCAGTCTGGCATTGTACAAAACAGATTCTCAGCCATTCTTTGTTGTTTGCAGCTGTCTTCAACCAACCCGTTAATGTTTCTGGGCTAGAGCAAAAGCTGAATGTTTACAAATAATTCCACACTGAAGAAAGGCAGAGCATAGTGCTTTTTTTAGCTAAAACTCCAGGCTCCAGCAGCCAGGCTTCAATAACCAGCCTGACAGGCTGGTAGAGCTGTGGATATCCTGTGATGCTTCTTGGGATCTGCCTCTCTGGGCCACTTCAGCTGACGAGCCCCGCCCTGTTCCAAGGCAGAGACATGGAAAGTCATGTTAGTGCACTGAAGTTTGGCCTAGCTACAGAGCTGTATGCTTCCTCCAGGAAACTCAGAAGGACCCCTTTCAAGGGTCATTTACTGTTTGTTTTTGTAGTGAATTACCCTTCATACATATTTCTTTTCTATTGGCTCCTTGGTCGTTTCTCTAATTTGGGAAGTGTACTTTTAAAGACTTTTGGTGACATGTTTATTTTTCCTAAATGCCTATGGAACAGAAATGCAACCTTGTGAGGCATGTGTGTCCCCAGTGAAATTAGAATGGTCCCACAGTATTAATTTTGTTCATCCATTATGTACCTGAATTTTTCCTCTTCTACCTTTAATCCTGTAATTTTAGAGAAAAAACTGTTTTGAAGAACTTTGCTTTCTGTGCACACATTAAAAATATCAGTAGGACATAAACATATGGAAAACTTAATAGGCAGTTTCTCCTTCCCCCTTCACCTTCTCACATGTGCAAATGAATGTTGGTGGGGAAGGCAAATAGGACCAAGGCTCTGTCTCCAGCCTTTTTACACCTTGATAACAGCCTTTTACTTTCAATTTGTCTTTTTTTTTCACTGAAATCTTAGGAATTTCAGCCATGGGTAGTGAGTTTCACAGATAGATGCTGGAAGGGTGGTGGCTTTTGCTTTTTATTGGTGGTTAAGGCAGGAAGTCTCAATTAGTGTGGAAAATGTTGAGAGTTCTTGTATTAAGCAATTGAAGAAAATATTTATGCTGCACACTTGCCTTTTAAAATGGTATGTTTGACTGCCAGACATAGAATGGGAAGATGCGACAATTTGATATGCTTTACCTATGGCAGTCTTTAGCTGTGAGTGTGTTAATGGTAAAGCTACTAATTGATCTCCCTGTGTTGCAGAGCACTTGCATCTTCTTTTCCCTGATGATTTCACAGTGCTCTCTGAGAAAAGCATGAGAGCAGTAAGGTTTTGGTTTTTGTTAAAAAGATAAAGTAGTTACAGGAGATTTTCCCCGTGATTTCGAAGTAGATTAGCAACAACAATTTGCAGCAAAAATTAGCTAAGAACCAGCAAGTCAGAGATTTAAGACATTTATGTACTAGAGCTGAGATATAATACACTTCTATCAAAATCAGAGCAATTTAATATTTCTATGTGATTAAAGAATACAAGTGAAATTACTATAGTTTCAGAATGTCTTGGCTTTTAGCGATGACAGTGTTTGTTATTTTTAATGTCTTGATTTTTTCCCGCTTTTTTAAACAATGTAAAGGGAAGAAAAATTAACTTTTGTGAGATTCAAGTCCTCTGTTTACTTTTAGAAAAGCTTTGTTTCAATTTATTTATTAATTGCTTTTAGAAAAGGAAGTAGAGACCTAGGTATATGTATATTGTAATGCTCATTTTCAGAAACTTAAATCTCATTGCTTCTAATATTTGCAGTCTGGCATTGATTGTAAGTATAATAGGTTATTTCATGCTGCTTCTCTTTATATTCATGGTTATGATACTGAAATGTTAAGACCACACACAGACAACAAGATCTCCAGCCACTTATGCATGTAAACAGTCTGGCTTTTTACAAAGTGGAAAAATATTTCTCGTGCAGTATTTTAACATGATCAGCATGTTAAGGCTCAATCTGCAACTGTGTCAACATTTCTTTGGCTGTAACCATTAATTCTGTAGCCTCTTGATAATATGTAAAATGTGAGACTGGCTTGTTTACTACTGGGATTTGTCAGCAATTACTGTCTGCATTTAGCTTAGTGCTGTCAAATATATAATAGATCAAAGAGTTATTTAGCATCATCACTGTGGTTTTAGTAAAACAAAGGATTTTTTTTTTTCCACAGCTAGCTGTGGGCTCTTCAAGAGGCTATTGGAGCAGTAACTTTCATAAATACTGTTGTTATACCTGTTTGATATTAGGAGGCACAGGTACCATATGTTAAATAACATTCTATAACTACTGTTTGACGTGAATTTAGCTGTAGAGATGGGAACATACATGCCTTTCTTGAGTTATCTTGAGACCTGGCATGGCCTCAACATAGCTGGGTATCTTTGTTTTGTTTATTTTTTTGTAATTAATGCATGTTTTCAGCACTCTTATTACCATCAGGAATAAGATGCACATGATATTGCACATAACCACTGCCAGTGCAGTGGTTATGTGCAATATTATCTAAGCCACATATTATTTTCAGCACAAAGAATTGGGAGGATTACAAGTTCTGATAGACTGTTCTTCATTTGGTTATAGTATGGAGCTAATAAAATGGCACAGAAGCATTTTAATGGACCTCAAATCTGCTCAAATTTGGGTTTCTTTTCTCTGTTCTCAAAGTCTATTAATATGTTTATGAATTTAGTTTCAGTGTATCTTTGAGGTTTTACAGGTAACAAAAAACCCCAAAACAAACCCCAAACTTATTAGACAAATCTGCAAAACTTTGGTAAGGATTTTTTCTTTAGTTAGAAGTAGGGTGTGAAATTACTAAAACTTGCCACTGCTCCTGTGAAGGTTGCCATTAATTAATTCTGTGATCTCAGGGGCACTTGGTTAAAGTATTTAACCTGAGCTTTTCTTAGAACTTTGTACAACTCTGAAGTACCTGTTTTTCTATGAGCATTTTATTTAAGAGAGAAAAATAATGACACCAGTCCATAAGACTGACCCCTTAGAAATCTCAAAGTGCAGATATTACAATATGGAGGAGATAAATTGTTAGGGGAAGTTCAGTTTTAGGAAAAGTCAGCTCACAGAATAAGCTTATATATAAAAGGCAAAGCTGCATTTTAAAAGTCACTATTTCAAACTATTTAATCAATGTGTCACTATTAGTATGGGAGATTAGGAAAGCTTTCCATTTGTAGATCACTATCTTTTAATTTTAAGACTTAAATGCTTTTTGCTGCTGAAATTCTGTTGCCATTACTGAACACCACTCAAACCAGATGTTTTGCTAAAATTTGAATGAATGTTTTGCCCAGTAAAACCCAAACATACGGTTCTACCAAAGAGCATAGGAACAAAGAGGATGGATGTGTTTCATCATTTCTGTTGTGCTGTCTGGCCCAGCTTCATTTCCTTTGATGGCAAAATGATAAATATAAATTAAAGTGAGGCAGTTTGTTAAAACTAAATTCTTGATACCAGTTTTGTTTTCCAGGATTTTAAACATTTAACTTAAACTGTGAGTTTTGTGCAAAGAATTGGTTTAATACAATAATTGGAACGAAATTTTTTACTTGTTTCTTTCCCTGCACAAGTTTTATTTTGGACATACCTACCAGCTATGTATCCAAGTCTTTTGAATAGTAACAAATCCCAGGTTTTAAGAAGCAGCAGTAATTGTAATTTGAGTTTTGTGATGAGCCCTTTGCTCTTGGCTCAGAAATCTCCCCACCAAGTTTTACACATCTGGGAAAATCAGTTTATGTTTATTCAGTAGATTCAGTTTTTAGCTGGGAAAAGCCTCTATTGAAAGTGAATCTCCTGTGAACTTAGTGGCCCCTGCTGCACTAGAGATGGGAAGGGGGAAGATGGAGCCTGCCCAGTTTAAAAGTGAAGAAAAGAAAGGATGGGATGACTGACTTAAAGAACACAACACAAAAAGCAAACAGACCAGAAACTGCTGAAGGTCCTTGTTATTAATGGGGCAGAGACTGGGGGTGGCTGCATGAGAATGGGCTACAGGGATTCAGTAGTTTGGTCAAGGAACAGAAACTGGTAGGAGAGCAGCAGAGCAGGAATGAGGAGAAAATTCCTGATGGATGGCAGTGCTGGAGCAGGGATGTGCAGATAGTGCCAAGCTGAGAGCTGAACTAAAAGGTGGAGTGGGGAGCTTAGGAATGGGACAATAGTCTTCTGCTTGCCCTTTCTTTTCCCAAGGTGTGGAGCAGTGGGAGTAAACAGGAATTAGCATGGTTGGCTAATCAGATGAGGATTAGGAGAGGTAAATGATCTTCAAACTGATGGAAAATCTCGAGTGGTAAGATTAATTGCTTTTGGCAGCTTGAAATAGGGAAGTGATTAAGAGTATCCAGATGCTGAAAAGCATAAATTTGGGGGGATGATGAGCACAATTGTCTGTTTTATGTTTCGTGTTCCCCTTTGCACCCTGGGAGGGGAACCTACAGCCCCTGAGGTGACACAGAGCCACAAAATGTTTCATCCTTCCCCATTACTAATCCAAAGAAAGGATGATAGTTTACTGCAGGTTAATTGTATTGATTCAGTTGAGGGAGATGTCTGTGGTGCTTCCAATCCAGCTGATTTCCCCGTGGGAGTCAATGTGTCACGATATGGTAGATTTTCCTTAATCAGTTTTCCACCTGCCCTTACCAAGGTCATATTCAGAAACTGTTTAACTTCCCAAGTGTTTCTGCAGTATCAAGGAGCATGTGTGGTGTCCGTGGCCTTTTCTGACATCTTTCTGTAGTATGTTGTGATTGTGTTTTGTTATATCACTGCTTTGCTCTGTGCATTTTTATACAGTTATATAAAATACTTTATACAAAAAGGGTGTGTTTCTCATAATAGCTTTTAAACACCTGACTTTCAGAAATACTTGGTTGATAAAACTGAAGATTTTTTGGTAGGTTGTTATTTTTCATTATTTCTCTGATAACCTAATGAAGGAGGGTTGAAGGCCATATTGAAAAACTTTAAAGCCAGGAAGATTTGGAGCGCTCTTATCATGTTATAACCATTAATATTAATGAATTAAAATGTTTACACACCCTGATCTCCAGTGTTCTCTTTGATGTTAATTACTTTACAGTAGATCACAAGTTGATTCTTCCTATCATGCAAGTAAGGAAATTTTTCCTCTTCCTTTACCTGTGTCCCTTAGCAACACAGTAGGTCTTATTAGCTGATGAATAACATGTATTTTTGCTATATTTCTTGTATAAAAAAGCTTGTTTTCTGTCTTTTTAAAAAGCTCTTGGTGGAACTTTTTTACTAAATTCAAGCAAAATATAAAGATATAAATACACGGCAACAGGTAAGTATAATGAAGCTTAACAGTGTTTTTGGACATGTTAAGACCAAGGTTTTCTTTTCTTACTCTTAGTAATGTGACTCAGATAAAATGTTCTTGTCTTTGTGGTTCTTGATGACCAGGAGCTTTGATCTGTCATCTCTGTTTCTTCAGTCCTTTTAGCAGACAGTTGCACAGCTATCATGCTATCATTTTTTTAATTAAAAAATGAGTTGTTTTGCAAAAGGTATTTCCCCCTCAGTCTATCAAGTAGATGTGGTTTGTTTGTTTGTTTTTTTCCTGCTGAAATCCAAGGGAAAAAAGTACTTTTTTAAACTCAAGTGTATTCTTTCTTATGTGGCTCTTTAAAAAGATGCAAATTTGTAGGAAGTGAACACTCAGCCCAGCTGTTCAAGCTCTGCAGGTATTGTTGAAGTTCCTTAGTTGACACTGTCCTGTCTTTGGTAGGTGATTCTTGCAGCACGTAAGAGTTCATCCTTTGGGTTTGCTCCTATGATTTTCACAGTTACAGTTTTATGGTAGGGTTGGGGTTTTTAACCAAAGAAATCACATTGTATCAGTAACACCTGTCATCATGTATTTTAATATAAAATGTTTGACTTCTGGCAAGCATTGCTTAAATTCTATCAGAAAAGTTGATGCTGTATACAGAGGGGCCTTTCCATCTTGTCGACTTGTCTTTCTGAACTCTGTGGATTTCCAGTGGTGTGGGTACAGGTGGGTATTGTAACAGGGAGGAAAGAAACTTTCTGCCCTGTAGTATGTTCTGTCTGTTGTAGGAATGGTTCATAGATCTGTTTATCTGCTCAGAATTTGACCTTGTGTTTTAAAATCTATTCTTTTCCATTGCTGCTACTATTGATGGTATCCTTAGTTTCTGTAGTTGAGATGGACTTTTTAAATGACTTTTAAAAATAGGATTTTCTCCTAATGCATCATTGTAGACTGTAGTCTTAAAAAAAACTACTTCTGTATTATGTCAACTTGATCTTCAGTTCTACTTTCTGTATGAGTAAAAATGCCGTTGGCAGATACAGTTTTCAACTATGGACTCCTGGAGAATTTTCTTCTAAAATTCCAATATTTTCTGATAATATTGAAGTGTAAGGATATTTAAAGCAGTTCATATTTAATTTCCCATGCATATTGAGTGAGAGTGCTTCTTAAAAACCCTTGGAAAGCAGACCTAAATACAAATCTTATAACATTAAAACTTCAATGGACTCTGGCAGGTTACATTTCTTTCATACTTTTGTGTTTCCTTTGAAAGAAAACCTTTCCCAGATGGCCATTGCAGGGTACTGAATGTGACCAGTAATTTCATGTAAGCATGTAAGTTCATAGCCTTGTCAGAATTCCTTATTTGGATACTGGATTCTTTACAGAGGTTGTTTCATTTTTATCTTTACACTATTAAATGAAGGCAAGTTGAGGGTAAGATTATCTGCAAGGTCACAGAGAAACTTAAAGCATGATGGACAAAGTATCCTCACTGAGCTGGAACTAGAAATAAACACACAAAAGAAAGTATATGGCCATACTGATAGTTATAAATGAAGTGTCAAGGTTTCAAATCTGGGAAAGTATCATCAGAATTTATAAAGTTCTACTTAAATAGTCCATTCTCCTCACTTCAGACATCTGTTACTGGTTATTGTTTGAGTGACCACCATGTACATTATACAAAAAGGAATGTGTTCTTTGTAAGATCTCTGCTAATGTGGCAGATAAAATCCCAGTGTTTGATAGCAGTGCCAAAGGGCAAAGAGGTGCTGAACAATATTCCTCATCTTTGCCATAACTTTCCTTCCTTGAAAAACAGTCTTTGACAGTGGGAAAATGAAGACTGAGATAAGGAGAGGTGGAAAAAGGCTTGGGAACTGAGAGTGATATAGACCAGAACTTCAGCAAGCAGGGGAAAAAGTCTTTGCTTAGGCTGATGCACCAATAACTATTTTTTTTGTTGATTACAAATAGGAGTTATATATTCACGCTGTGGCCATAAGTTAAAAGGACTAGCAAGTTAAAGAATATTTGTTTTTGTTGGCATGTAGTGTAATCTGGGCCTAGTTTTTATATCTCTAGCAACTGATTGCTGCCTTTTTTTAGAGAAAAAAAGCACTGTTTTGATTAATGCAAAATGCTGCATCGGTCTCAGAATTTCATTTTTCAGAGGATCAGATTAAAATGATGGATTTGATGAAAATGATTTGCTCCTTGTGAGATATGAAGCAGTTGACAATGATGGTTCTCTTGGTTTTATTGATTATGGGTATTAAATTGCAGCGCAGCAGGCAGGGATGTTTGTTGTTTGTAAACTTTATTTCTTCCCTCCTTAGAGCTAAGCAGGTGGATACAGTTTATGGGAAATGAGATGCACTGCAGACGGGTTAAGTAGTTCAGTTTTAATTTTCCATTTTAACATCTTGCTGGGTAGACATAAACATTACAATTAAGCAAGATTTAATTCAGCCAGGTGACACCTGAGATGCCTGATAATAGATGGCATAGCTTAAGTTATTGAGCTGCTTTCCGCTGTCAGCTTTACTGACAGCACTCGCCTGTTGAGAAGATGCATTAAGGAGGAATTGTGACCTTGGCAGGTGTGGAGAAAGTCTTGAATGACATTGAAATTCAGGGAATATGTAATGAAGAATTAGGAGATCTATGGCAGTGTTTTTGCAGTAGTTTTACAGATAGAGCAAGGAGAAAAAGAATGGTAAATGTCACAACATATTTAATTTTTGATACAAAATGATAAAAATAAAATGATTTCAAGGGGCTGTTTTCCACAATTATTGTCAAAGGTGGATTTCTCCAGTATGGGTAGAATTTGCAAGACAAGTGAAGCAGAATTAGTTTCCTAAGGGAGAAAACACTAGTTTTAAGCATGATTCTCTGTATTTGCACGTAAGGAAAGAGGGTACCAAGATGATATGTAGAATTTTGCTATTTACTAATATGTTAAATGGCTGAAATTTTTGAAACAGATGCATTAATTTTGGAAACTAATTTTCCAGTTTCATAGTGTTCTTAGCTGCAAAAGAAACAATAGGTTTCAATGTAGGTGTTTTAGTTCGTTTGTACTCTGCACTGGAAGAAGTACACAGAAAGCCAGATTTTAGCATATGTGAGAATAATAAACTTTGGCATATGTTGCCCTTGTTAAATTGCCCTAGTTCTGTGTATGTGTGAATGCCTTGTGATAGGTCTAGAAGGTTGTCAGATCAGTGTCTAACATCTGTATTGGGCAAATTAGCACAAACTCCATTGGGGCAGAATGAATGGTTCTCTGGATTTGTGTAATACATTGGGGGAAAGTCAAAATACCCATTGTAAGAAGTCATGCATCGTGGCCTTCTGGTGTCTTTACAGGAATTAGTGAGTGTAAGGAACAGGGAAGTCTGGTTGCTATAACCCGTTTAGATTCTTCACCCAAAGACTTTTTGAATGAGCTGAGAAAGAAGGTCCTACACAGATTCCCTGGCTGAAGGAAAAAGGTGGATGGAGGCAATACTGGAGTTGAACAGAGAACTCTGGGGCACACACAGTGGTTGTAAAGGACCTGAGAAGAGAGCTGAATAACAAAGCTAACTGCATAAGGGAAACCATCACTGTACAAATGGAGGGCACATCTACTTTTTAAACACTAGGTATGTTCTCCATAGTGGAATTAAGAAAATGAGTGAGAGGTGGGGAACTTTTTCACTATAAGGAACAATTTAACACTTTTAGGCCTGGAAGAGGGAAAGCTGTGGGTGAGTGGGTGGGCAATAATAGTGGTGTGTTAAATTGTGGATGGAAGAAAGCGATAAATAAGAAATTATTGTTCTAATTTAACAACCAAGAGTATTTAATTAAACCAAGATGAGGATTTGAAATGAATGTGCAATTGGTTTGGGGGATTGCTTGCCACAGGATTTTGTGGATGCAAAAATTCAAGCACTTTTGTAAACCAGTTTAACAAATTCTGGGAGAAAACAAACACTGATGAGTTCCAAATACAGATGCAGCCTATGGGTTATAAAACCTCAGAATCTCCTGTTGACAAATATCTTAAACATCTTCTGAGAAAAGTATCATTATTTGCTTATGTTTTTTTGACCTTTTCCTGTAGATTTCTGCTACTAGTTGCTGTCAGACCATATGGGTCATTGTGGACCTTTGGATTTACCCAGTATAATTTTTTAATATTTTTAACGTCTACATTTTGTTGCATAAAATCAACACTATTTATCATTTTCAGGGATTTTAATGTTTTCCATGTGTGTTAGGATTGTTGCTAATTATCACTGGAATTTTTATAAACATAATTGTGGGAAATACTTCCCACTTATTGCCAGTTAGTAATATAATCCATGGGAAATTTGAAAAAAAGGCTTTGAAATGTAAAACTTTCTGAAATCTTGAGAGCCTGTTGTTTCTATTATTCTCTGTAATAGGTGAAAATGAACAATGTGTCACCCATAGTGTCTGTAGATTGTGTTTTTCACAAGTGTTTTCATTATATGATTGACCACAAGTGAATGATACCTATCAGTGCATTCAGTGTGAAAAAGAATTATAGAAACCCACAAAGCCACTTATAGATTAAACTGTACTTATGTAAAATACTGAGTTTGTTTCCTTCAAAGTTTGTTTCATGTTAGAAACAATCACAGTTAGTTTGGATCTTCTTTTCCTCTACTGGAAGACACTGGAGTCAATTAAGTGATTTTTATGAATCTTTAGAAGAAAAATGGTTGGTACTTAACCTCCCAACCTGAGAAACTGAGTTGCAGGAAGAGGAGTATTTGTAGAAGAAATCACTTCTTTTGTGTTACACATTTTGGATGTGCCTGCTGGGTTGCATCTAAGTACTGCTTAATGTTTACTATCTAATGCTGTGCACACCTGCCTTCCTTGTAGGTCAGGGATGGGTTTCTGGTGCCTCCTGAAGTGTTGGAACAGAGTCAGGTGCACTTTTTCAGCTGCATCTGATTTCAGTTAAGGTCTTGTCATCCCCACCTGCTTTTCATTGCCCTGTTCTCCTGCCAGAGGTTACCATTTACATTTGGTAGGAGAGATAGATGAGTAGTCACTTCCTATTTATTTCTGTCAAACTCAGTAGTTTTAAAATGCATTTTTAAACAGATGTTGAATTGAAACTGGTTTAGGTGGGGGACTGTTATACCTGTTCAGTCTGGAAGAAATAAGATGGAGGCAGACTGGGGCAAGGACAGACAAATGGGGAAATATCTTCCTCAGCAGGTTAAGTTTTGCTCCAAGCAGCCTTTCTGGTGGCAAACGCACCTCCAGGAATCAATGGTGCTTTTCACAAGTTGTTTTCATTGTTGCCAACTCTTCGGTGTTCAACTTTGTTAATATTTTACATATTTTTGTAAATGGCTTGTTTCTCCTATTCCTTTTGTATCCATTGTTCTCTATGCACAAAGTCTATTTATTATATACTCTGTTCAATGCCAGATGAAAAGAATTCTCTTCGTTGGATATTAAAAAAAAAAAAAAATTCCTTTGCTTGCCAACTGGTAATTCCTTGAGGTTTGTGCTGATCTGTTTCCATTTCGAAATATGATGTATTCTCCATCATCTGATTCTGCTTTTTCAGCAATAAGATTTAGAGCATTACTTGTTCACTTGAAAGACTCATCTGTTTCTTTCCTTGTACCTTTGCAGATAAAGCAGTGAATATTTTGTTGAACTTTCCTCTCCCCCTGCCCTGTGTTGACATATATACTCCCACTTAATAGAAGGATTTTATCCAAAGGGTGTCACTTTTGTAATACGCCTTTTTCAGCAGTGAATCACTTTTTTCTTATGTTATTTCTGAAAAAGCTTTCTTGCAGTTCTGAAACTTTCCTGGCTTAGCTTAGACGAATTAATTAAATCACAGAGTTAAAAAAGTACTTCTTTTATGTACTTGCAAAATGCAACATTTCAACCACTTCAGCAAGTTTAACACTATTATAAGTTTGGCTTGCTAGTACTCTCTTTGCAAATAAAAAATATTTTTGCTTTATGTATTTCTCTTAAAGTCTGAGCATGTGTAATCAATGTATCTTTAATGTGTTAAATTATTTTGGCATAAAGATTTAGCATCTGCAAATATTTTATATTGAAACATGTGCTCCAGATGTTGGGTTTGGTGTTCAGTTGCCTTCTACTTTCCACTGCAGGAGCTGCATGCGGTAGGTAACGCTTTCATGAGAGGGAGGGAAGGAAGTGAATTGCAGGGCAGGTGAGACCTTGTCTCTTAGAATAAAAAGGAATCTGAAATAACTGCAAATTTGGGGAGCGTGGAACAGTTTCCTGCGTGGGACCTGCCCTCACTTCCCCATTCTGTTGTTGGGAGGGGGAAGTCGGCCCATCCCTGCAGCTGTTGTACAATTAACTTGGGAAATATCTTCCTGGTGCTTCATGTGCTGGAGAACTGCTGCTCCCTTCATCTTAGCAATGTGCACGTTACCTTAGGAAGCAAACATTGTGGTTTGCCTCTGCTTCACCTTAGGAGAAGTTTGTAAATTGTGTTTTCATGCTATCACATGGCTGGATTTGTTTCCTCTGACAGAGGTTACATCAGAAGACACTGAGGGTTGTGTGTTTTTACCTTAATTTTTATTGCACTTAATTTTCTAGTCATGGCTAGTATAGGCAGAAACCCATAAAATCAGATGGTAGGTTACTAAGCTCCTCAGCCCATCTGTATGGTGGTTCGTTTCATGCTGAGCATGTCCCTTGGTAGCTTCCTATACATACTTGGTGAATTTTTGTTGATACTTTAGAGTTTGACTCAGTATTAAAATATAGCATGTAGAGAATCTATGTGAAAACCAGTGAAAATCATTTAACAAGTTAAGGGTCTGAAAAAGGCCCTCAAGACTTTCTATTGCTGGCTGCAGTTGCTTCAGAAAATTGCATTGCCATGCTACTGTTGGTGATATGTAGGGTTTTTTGGTTACCTTAGTCATCACTGCTGTTATTTAGCAGGCCTTAAGCAAGCCCTTGTATGCATTATGAACCTTTACATTCTAGTTGTTTTGATACCTACTACAATAGTATCTCATAATTACAAAACTAATAATTCAGACATGCAGAGTGTTTTGTACAGGGTATGTACTGGTTCCTTCTTCTTTCCACCTGGGCAAGAAATTAAATCCCAGCACTGACTTTCTGGAAGCACGGAGAGCATCCTGCGTTCTAGTTCAGTACAGCACTGGCAAGGCAATTCTTCTCCTCACGAATCACTGTCATAATACCAAACTTTTATTATTGATTGCTCAGAGTAAGGGCTAGGTAAGGTGATAATCTTTATTTGCACCCACTTACAAGTGATCAGGTGATACACAATAATATGTAATTCTATAGCACTCTTAGTGTGTCTAAGCCCTAGGAAATATCCTTAAAATTTGCAATTAAGAATTAATTGCATTTAGGTAGATTGTGAATAGGCTTAGCTATCCAGTTAATATGGCTGCTCATCCTTCCCAAAGCACGGTGTCATAAAAGCAGGTTGCTGCAGAGATCGCTTGCTAGCTATGATTTAAAAAATACAATAGTTTTTAGAATAATATTTTACAACAAAAGGGTAAAAGCAGCTTGTTGGAATCTCAAATTATCTTTTTTATTATCTTGAACAAACGCTGGGCTGCTATTTCTGTTTTTCTGGATCAGTCCTGACGCAGGCAGGGACATGGTATATATCCTTTCAAAACAATGGTGAGATTGCACTGTTACTTGGAGACTTTGCCCGAAGGAAAAACTTGCTTTTTGCAATTGTTTGAGCTCCAGCTACATTGCTCATTTCAATATGTGGGCTACAAAACCTCCTACAGAACTGGGATCAGACCAGCACAGATTGACAACCTAAATTGAGCTTAATTCTCTCATGCAATTTAGGCCTCTTTTTCAACATTGTACCTGATAGAGCAGTTCTCCAAGCCCAGTTCAGATGTTTAGATTAAGTAATTACTGCTTAGCCTAACTGTGGGTGATGAACTGAAGGGCTCTGTTTGCACTGCAATGTTCTTACGTTGCTAAAAACATTCAGACCCTTTACCTCGGCAGATACTTTGGGTTTTCTGAAGGAGTTGTCTTCATTAATTTATTTTAATCCGTTGATTTGGGTGGATCTCTCACAATTATGTGCTTTAACGACAGCATATTAGTCCTTAATTTGGAAGTCTCCAGTATCATACACAGCTCCATCAGATTTGAAGCTCCTTAGATTTTTTTTTTAATGTTTTCCTAAGGGTTGAATCATTCACAAGTATTTCTTGTTTTCTTTTTCCCATCATTTCTTAAGTTTAATATCCTGTCCATCTGCATCTGTTAAGAGCCTAAAATGTTGCCTTGATGTTGCATCCTAGTTTCACGTGTTGTCAAACCACGTTTATCAAAGGTTTGTTCTAAAGGCTTGTTCTCTGCTTACACCTCTTTGCTTGGCATGGGAACCTCTCAATGTGATCTTAATGTGCCTATAGCTTATTGATTCAATTTTCAGATAACTACTTCTTTTCTTCCACTAAGACACTAGAAAATTAAACACTCCTCCCTTTAGGAATTTCTCACGCATAAACTATACTCCTAAAAAAAGGTAAGCCAACCGCTTATGAAAGATTGCTTAGATAGAATTCGTATTCAGGTTATAAAATGTGGAATTTCCTCCCTGCTTTTGGAAAGTCTGAATGCATTTTTGGTTGTCCAATTCATGCAGAATCTGTGTATAATTTAGCACAGCTATCTTTGAGGACAGTTCTTCAAGTTAGAGCCTGTTATAGCATTGCCCTTGATCTCCTGTTTGCTCTTTATGTTGCAGAGTGACCCCATTGATTTTTGAAGGCAGGGAATTTAAAAGATCTAGGTGATGTTAGCTGATGGCTATAACCCTTCTTTAACAAGAAGAATTTATTTGTCAAAACTGTTCTCTGACTTCAGTAAATAAATTTATTACAAAGTACAAACTTTGTACAATTTCCAGAGCCAAGCAGTTCCTATCCAGAAGAAAGGTCAAAAGTGGAATATATGCTTTTTCCCCCTGACATTTGCATCTTATTTCTTGAGCATTCTGAAAAATGGGCTTGTGTCATAAATTCCTAGAGGGATCTTGCTTGTGGGTCCTTCTGTGCCATTCATTCTGTTCTGTTGTGCCCTGATTCTGAATCAGCTGGTGAGGGATCCTTTTATAATTACCAATTCCTCTCAATAGGTGACCTTCTGATTAATCTCATGATTAATCAGCCACTGGTGACCTGTTGATTTCTAAACAGCCCTGAAATAGAGAGTTGAAGAACCACCTTGCTTTGAGCAGTAACCAGAGAAACACTATTTCTGTGCAACTTGACTGCATGGTGAAAAAAAAAAAAAATTTCAATTATTTCCCCCCTGCCCCTCCTCTGGTGTTTTTTTTTTTCCCAAGAAGGAATCCCTCAGCCCCTTACAAAACAACAAAACAAACAAACAAAAAAAAAAAACAACAAAACCACAAACCTTTGAGATTCTGGAATGTGGAAAAGTTATGCACATATCAAATTGCAACTTTATCTACTTAAACAGATGAGAAATGTACAGTGGTAGCTGTCACCAGAATTCCTGTGCCCCCATATAGCCATTAGCTGTGGTCATGCATAAATAGCTATCCTGACTCCTGTGTTTGTACAGATTGAGGCATTTAAGTACTGGGACAGTGTCCCCTACAGTTTGGGAAAGTGTGTATTACCTCAAACTGTAGTGCTCCTAGACATGCTTGTAAATGAAAGGTAAATTAATGCTGTATAGTGGCAAATAAAGATCCTGTGCTCTGTAGTCAGTCGCTTAAGTGAATTTTGCCTCCTGCAATTGCTGTAGAAAAGTCAAAATACTGAAAATCATTGGTGCTAAAGGTATAAACAGAAGGAAGACACATCATTTTCCTTGGGGTCAGAAAGATAAAAGAGGAGAATAAACTTTTGCTTCTAAAAAGCCAGGAAAAAATGAATTTTATCATAATATAGTTGGCACAGTGTATAGACCAATGACAATATATAATTATACTTAATGCTGCAGATGTTTGAACTTGCTTGATTCAATGTAGAACATTTACTGATTTTCAGAAAGAACTTAAAAACAGGGAATATATTTAAATGTTCCTCTTTATTTTTAAGACAAGATCTTTCAGACGTTCCTTTTTTTCTGTTTTATTTTACTTTTCTCCCCAGAATCTCTCGGCTGTGCTTTTGCCACGTGCAGACCGATGATACCTCTTATCAGTTATGTTGCAATGCCAAAATGGGATTCCAGAGTCATTTTTGAATGGTCACTGGGATCTAGTCTAATTTTCTGAACTAAATAACATCATCTGAGACTGTAAAAATTATTACTGTAATTAGTTAGCACACTTCTCAGGCAAGAGATAACAGTAGAAAGAAACAGTCTTTGCATGTTTATCCTGGAGAAGTAAAGTTGTGCAGTGTAGGACATACTTCTCTCTCAATAGAACTGGGAAACGTGGTTTAAAATTGTCTTTAATTCACATTGGTTGTAAACAAAGCAAGGCTTATAGGGCAAGGTATTGTCTTTCTGTAGGCCAGTTAATATCACAAACTCCCCAAGTTTTAGTACCACAAAGACCATTCTGAGATGAAGCAGAGATGGCAAACTTCAAGCCAACTCCTGCTGCCACGCTGAGGGTGTCACCTGTGTTTGCAGCTGAAAAGCAAAAGTGGGTGTGACAGTTCCAGCTCGGCTCATTCCCGCCCATCCCAAAACTCAGCCAAACCGTCAGATGTTTCTGTTTCAACTAAGTTGCAATTAATTCTGACCCTACAGCCCACATCCGTAGAGTAATCACAGAAATGGGAAACACTAATGTGTGTCATGGGAGGCTGGTTCTCCACTCCTGTCTGCTTTAATGATACAGCACATTTGGAACAGTGTCACTGAATACAAACTCACCGTGTTTATCCCCAGGATCCCAAGTATTTTTTTTTAATAAGGACTGTTTTTATGCTGTTTGAAGTGATGCTGTTTAAAGAAATGTGAGTACCATGTAGGAGCCCACTGATTGTAAAAATCAGTATTTCAAAAAGTAGTACTTATCTGGATTTATTAACTCATCGGGGGATTTGCAATAATAGTTCACCATGTGCTTATATCAAAGTTTCAACAGGTTGTGAGCAGATGATTTCCCTTGACTGACTTATCACTGCATTGGTTTTTGTTCTGTTTATGTTACATGTCTGGTTATCTTTTCAATTTGTGAAATCTATGAAGTGTTTGATGTATTTGTACAAACAATTTAATTTCTGAAAATATGTTCTGAATTAGATGCCATTACTGAACAACAATATACTAACAACATTCTGAGATCATTTAAAGCCCTTTGTTTACTAACACAATGAATTTCATTAGACTGTTTCAGTAAGAATGCAAACATTAAAAACAGCTTGTAAAAATGAAGAGGTTTTGAATTCTAGAATTATGGGGGATTTCAAATTGGTACATCTGTTTCTGTCTTTAATTTTTCAGTGAAATGCTTTCCTATTGATTTTTGACAAATGTGTTTCCCATCAAATCAGGCATTCATGTTCCAGTTTTGACAATCACACCTCTAAAAACAATATTCAGTGCAAATTTTGAGATTGATGTTGAAAGCATGAAATTAAAAGTTGCTATTCTTCTTGTTTGCCTTTCAGTTATGGTACTTATGAATCACGAGTTGCTTCTTGCAGCCACACTGAATGGAAACACTTCATTTCCTCTAAAATAAAAGCTAGTATTTTCATGGAATGAAATGTCATCAGAATAAAAATAAAAATTGCTCAGAAACTTCTATAAGATCATGAAATCTGTTAATATAAACAGTGTACGTTTTTCTTCCACTTCCTTCTGTTCCCCTCAATTATTTGTATTGGCATTTAGTCTGTGTTGAGAACTCTTGCTTTGCTGCTGGAGCAGCCGGAGTTGTGTTGAGCTGCTTAGTGTAAGTATCATCATAAAGTTGGACCACGTGAAGGCATATAAAGCATGAATACAGGTGTAGGTTATACTATGTCCTGTACAGTTTGAGAGTGCACAGGAGCTGTCACTCATGCCGTGTCCAGGATTTGGGAAAAATTGGACGTAGTGACACTCTTTCTCCACATCTTCCTCTTTGCCTGTGACAGTTGTGCTTCCTGGTGTCCTGTCCCACAACTGTGGGCTTTTGGCTGTTGAAATAGTTCCAGGTGTGCTGTCCACGAGAACAGTGCCCAAAAACTCAGAGGTATAGGAATCTTTCATTGGGAAGCCTTGTCTATTACAAACATTTACGCATTCTTCATTTGTGTTTGCTTTTTCTTTGAAGTGTTTGGTGTGTTTGTAATTATTTTGCAGATAGTTTTAAGTGTTCCATTGTATAGTTTTAAACATGGTTCCTTATTTTCTTTTTTCCATTTGTTTCAAGCTCGGCAGCTGCGACAGACATTGCCATTCAGAAGAAAATAATTACAAACATTATCTCTTCTTGAAAAGCAGGTCTATAGTTTGCATCTGTATCTATATATAAAATTTCTGGAGTCAATAGAAAATGATGCCAGTTAACATGTAGCATTTGATAATTTGAATTTTCTTGATGTATCAAATACTTGTTCGTTATTATAAGTGCTGAGCCATGAATAATTTACTAGCTTTCACTTTATAATCTGCAGCGTCTGCTAACTTTGAAGTTCAGTAGTCAACTTAAAGTTTGCTGGAGCTGACTAATGATTCACCAGAGATTTTTGAGAGATATTTTGTCATCCATTTAAAGCTTGGAAAGGTTTGCTGTTGCAGCCATCTGGTAATTCTTGATTCTCTGGAGGAAAGAAAAGCCTTTTGATACAATAGATCAAAGCACTCTGCTCTTTCAGGGACTGATACCTATAAGTAGCTTCGAAGTTTCTCAAAATTATTTCCCAATGCCTGTCGTGTCTGCCAAACTTTTGCACTCTAGCTACAATACAATATTGGTCATGAATTAGATTTTAACTGTATTTGAATCATTATTTTAGTACTTTTGTTTGTGCTTAGTTTACAGATCTAAGTGTCTTGTAAACCCAGAGGTTTTTAATGTACCAAATATGCTGTCATGGTGAATAAAATCAATGCTAAATCCTGCTGTTCTTTGTGCTAATTGTACGGATAAGGGCACACAACAACTGTACTTGTGTGAGACCATAAGCCTGATACAAAGATATGCCCTTTAGACTGTAGGTGATGTACAACCAGAGTCCAAAACTATATATCACACTGTTTCTAGAACTAATTCTTTAGCCATTGGAATTCTGAGGTTGGGATTTGCAGATGTTTGGCAGTGAAGAGCAAATATGGAGAGATTGAGTGAGGACAGGAAGTGAGAAGACTTGAAAGGAGAACAGTCTCACGCTGGATGGTTCGTGCACATTTGGGGTTTGTCTGGAATCAGGATGTTGTTTCTATTCCATCAGGCATTCCGGATGTGCAAGTGCCATGACCACACATGTCCAGTCTTCTCAAAAAAGGAGCTTATTGCATCACAAGCGCAGTACAAGCAGCCAAACCAGAATGATGAAATTGGCTTTTACCTCGCACGTAGTTTATTTCAAGGGTGTCTCAGTGAGATTTGGTGCCATGTTACAGTAGAAAAAAGGGGAATCAGTAGTTTGTAATGCCCCATATCTCTGTACAGGGAAGGAGACAGAGGTGAGTTAGTGCCCAGTGGAATTGGGATGTATTTGTGCTGTTCACTCTTATATTAGTTTGTTGTAATGACTGATGTACTGAAGAAAGAAAATAATTAAATGTCATGTGTCATATTGTCTGTCAAGGGTGAAAGTCTATCAAGGAATTTAGGAATAGCTGGTGTGCCTTGGGATGTTGCCTATATCATCCTAACAACTGCATATGTTTAGTATATAGGTGAGCCTTATTATTTAACCATTCAAAGTATAGGATTGACTAAATGACAGATGTGGTAACTACCTGATATTCATGGACAAATCCTTCAGAGTTGCTGTTTTTTACATTAGGTAGTTTGGAGAGAGGGAAACACTCTCAAGAGGCTGCATTTTTAAGGAATTTAAAATGCAAACTAGATAATATGGCAGCAAATTTTCAGAAAATAGAATGATGGGAGTTTGGTGAAGGGAATCTAAAAAATTAAAATTTGCTTGAAATCAGATTTTAAAATGTCCTTTACATAGCAGAAGAAAATTCCATGTTCTTTTCCTTGTTGCTATTGTTTAAACTTTTCAGTGAGCTATTCAGGATAGGTCTGGGGCTCTTGTTTCTTGTTAAATCCACAAACAATGATAAATTTGTAATTCCATACTTCATAAACTTCCACAGTTTAATGTTCTGCCTGTTGTAACTTGGAATCAGATGCATATGCTTACCTGATTGTTTATCTCCTTGTCTGCTCCACATGTGCTTTCTGGCAGCTACATTTAAACTTTTTTTTGTCTTTTTTTTTTTTTTTTTTTTTTTTTTTTTCCAGTGTGGGAACTTTGCTGTCTTGGTGGATGTTCATATTTTGCCTCAAGGCTCCAGTAAAGACACCAGCTGGTTTTCAGATCATGAGAAAGAGGTACAACAAATATCAGTTCTACTTCAAAAGCATGTGGCTGCAGGGAAAAAGTTGGATTGCCATGAACTGTTCTGAATTTTCCAGTGCTGTGAGAGTATTGTTACTTATACCTTACCATAAACGATTGCTGTGGGACCCCTGAGTCAAACATATGTGCTTTTTGGGTCACTAATGACCACTTTAAATTTGCTTTTTAATTTTTAAATCCTATGTCTGTGTGTGTGTGTGCATATATGCATGTGTGTGTGCTGATTGAATTCTTCTGACTTTAATATTAAAAGTGTATTTTTTTGTGAATGTTTAGAAATTATCCTGAGTGATGTAAACCAGATTGTTGGTGAAGTATATTTCTATTAATTCCTTTTTCTCATTTTGAGAAGTGTGAATGATGTTGCATTTAGAGGGTACAAGAAAACATAAATATGCACGATAAACTGTAGTAGAACTATCTTGTGAAAAGAATCTCCCACTATTTTTAAGTGTATCATTTGTATATCCTGACGAAATGGTGGAAAATCAGTGACCAGCAAAGTTCTGACTGTAACTTTCATCAGACTGTGTGTGATTTGTGCTGCAATCTTGTGATGAGTTGCTGGCGGGAGTCCTCCCCCGTGTCAGCCTGTGTGGGAACTTGAGAAGTTCCCTATTGAAAACGACTGCAGGACATGTTTGGGATGCCTGTGGACTTTCCCGCAAGTCTCTGTTACGGTAATTTTCAGCAGATAGTTTCCCTAATAATGCCATAATTAACCTGTCACTGCACAGCGTCCCTGGACGTCTCCAAGTAATAGGTTTAAATAAAATGAAGAGAAACAATAAATTATTATCCTGAGGGAGCAGAATATTTAGCAACATGTGGTTCTTCCGATTTGTGCTTTATTAAGTAGAGAAATAAAGAAAATAGGGGAAATCTTTTAGACTTCTTTTTTCTGACTAATTGAATGCTCATTACGCCTTCTATTTATAACCAGTTTTACTCTCCTGGTTATCTGAGTTTTAAACGTTTTCAAAATGTATTTTGTAAGAGTGCCAAAGCAAAAGATATGAATTTCAGGAAATTAGATCATGATTGATTTAATAAAGAGGCATGACAGGGCAGCATTCATTGCATTTCTGTGACCGCACGTTTCGAGACAAGTACAAAGGTTGCATATTTTCAACAACTGAGAAGTGTGAGTCCAATACTTTGCAATTTGCTTCCTTTAAGTCCCATGCAGAATCTTTGTGTAAGTGGGGGGAAAAAGGTCTTAAAGAAAAATTATGTGTATATATATATTTTTTAATGAGAGCTTTCACATGTTCCTTGCAAGTGACTTTCTACATTTTTGTTGTTTCCAAATTTTGGAAAATACCAATGATGGTTCAGCCCTCTCTGCCTTTTAGTGCGACAGTTTGCACTCTGCTGTCATGACCTCATTGTAGAGTCATCTTTGGTTTGCTTTTCCCTCTTTCTGCCCTTCAAATTTCCCTGCCCCTTCTGTCATCTCTCTTTTCCCCTGGAGTAGCAAAGTCAAGTTTTGACTTTGCACTCTTAAGGCTGTATAGTTCTTTGTGGAGAACCATTTAACTAATATTTCCATGAGCATGAAAGCTAAAATATATTCCATGTAAATGAAGGAAGTGCATGATACTGTTTATTGTTGCAGACGGAACCAAATACACTCCATGTTTCCGCTGCTTTCTAGGCCTTTTCATTCTAACAAGAGCACATAGTCCTGTGCAAGAATGTGTAATGGGATCACTTTAATGAGTAAAACAGAAGAATAAGTAAATGTAGTATTTTATAATTATACTCTACAAGCAGAAAGGAAAATGTATTTTGTACTGTAAGGAGAAAATACTGGTTGTCCAGTATATTGCCCTGCTTTTATTAAGAGTAATGCATTAACAATCTGTTGCTCTCCATACTTTCTACATTAATCAAAATGAAATTGAAAGCCAAGATCTTTTAGTTTAGATACTACTAATAAAATTTTGTCTATTACCCAAGCACAGTAAAAAGGTAAAATTATATTTTTGTGTGCCACAAAGTATCATTTCTGTGAGCACATAGTTGTGAACAATGGAAAATGAGAAGACTGAGGCAAAAGTCTCAAATATGTGTGTGTTAAACCTAAAACTTATTCTGGTATTCAAGAAATGAATTTTTTGCTTTTACTCCAAGCTATTTTTTCTATGGTTATTCTGGCTGAAGAGTTTGCTCTCCCTGAGTTGTGTGTGGTTTTATTGTGCTTTGTTGAAGAAAGTATGAAAGATATGAACAGTTATGTTTAGGAGCAGAAAAATCAAAATTAATGAGACAAATTAGATTGCTGTGACCTAATTTGCTCCAAGTCTTCCACCCAAATTATGCTGAACTGGAGCAAAAATCTGTTGTGGTTTATAAGGAGTCTTGCAGAGAAATAGTGTGATGACAATTCCTGGGAGGATTTTTACTAGTATTTTGCTTAAATACCTACTGTTGTGATACATTTTTATCATGTATGTTTTCCTACATTGCATGCATATGAAAGTCATTTCTGATAAAAAATATTAGTATTGTAATGTAACTTATTTCATCTGCCAAGTGAGAATTTTGTAATGTTTTGTAGAAAAATTGTTGGATTCCTCCACTTTTTCCGATTTATTTCCTAATTTGTATGCTTCTCCCTTCAGTATATAATTGCAGATAATGTTTTTCCTTCAGAAGTGAAAGGGGGGAATTTTGTATTGATCTCAGCTGTGGGCATTTCTGTAAATTTAGATCTAAGCAGACAACTGATTACTCTTCCAGGAGGTGTGCAGGCTGCTAGAAGAAGTTGTTGCTTCAAGGGTCAAACACTACTTGGAAGCACCAAAACAGCGTGGTCAGTGGAAATCAGTGGAACATGCATCGTCTGGTCCTTTGTTTCTTACTGGTAAAAGAAATTTATTTAACTTACCGTGAAATAAAGTAAGATAAAGTATCGTGGAAGCTACTGTTATTTTTTTTTGCAAGGAGAAATTTGCCATCAGGAAAGCCAGGAATACTGATGTTTGGGTCTGAAATTACTTCAGCTACGTTAGTGAAAAAATTAAGTGGGTTTTAATTTTCTGTGTTACTGAAAAAGGAATGTAATGCTTGTACTATTAGTCTGAGAATTGAAAAGAACAAGTGGTATAACCCTGGGTCCTGTAAATCTGATGGAAGTCTTGCTGGTTTGTTAAGTCTCCTTTCCACTTGAACATTTAGTTTAGAAGTTTTTAATTTAAAAATAATACCTTTCTTTCTCCCTCTTCTGCCAATCTGTCCAGTCTTAAAAAACTTTCTGTGATGTGATAAATGACCTTTGTCATTTCCCCAGTGGTGCTGCAACACCCATGACCTTGGGAGTGCAGGAGAGAACAGTATTAAGAATCTTTACCCAAATGGAGCTTATTTTTCGTGTGTGTGAGCGTGGTGAGACTAATAGGGGCAATTTCAGTACATCCACATTGCAAGCCAAAGGTAATGATCACTGTAGCTTGTGCTTTAATGTTAGATCAGCTTTGGGGCTAAATGACTTGCCAATTTTTGTTTAATATCATTTCATTGCAGTCATAATGGTGGGGTTTACAGTTGATTTGCTTATCTGTTGATCTTATGTCATACAGGCAATTTATTTATAAATAGTTCTTTGGAAAAAAATTTACTTTTCATTTTTATTACTAGCATGGAACATGTTATAAACTTGCCACAGAAAAAAAGGGGTGGCCATGGCTTGTTCAGTGTATCAACAGTTTTAATTCTGAACAAATTCTTTGCCTCTCCAAATGTTTTTAGTTATTGAAAAGGTATATTCATGTGGTGTTCTACGGAATTCACGTTGATGGTCGTAGCTTTAAATGCTATTGTCAATAATAATGATTGGTTTTAATGAAGAAAATATAGGTTCCAAGCTGTATGGTTGGCTTATTATTGCAAAAATTTAGGCATATATGGGAGCCAGATTGTTATGGCATGACAGGAGGGCTTTTTTCCCACCCCCAAGAACACAATACTGCATAAACAAAAGATGCTTCTCATCACTAAAGGATTTCTAAACCCTTTTTTCCCTTGCAAGTTGTAACTACTTTTTATTCCTTTAAAATAATAATGTTTGTCAAACATTAACTTTGAGAGCCCTGCACTTTTCTGATTTTCAGTGAACAATTGGAATTTTCTTGCAGTGAAAAAAGAGGGATATTACTGACGTTGGAATCAGAACTTCTACGATTTATTGAGGTTTTTCTGTGTTTTCTTTTATCAAGCGATGTTTTTTATTCTTTATTTTCAAAAGTTTCATGCCTCAGTAAAAAGGTAGGTTTTCAAAACCAATGGTTTTATAAGGTAAAACTACCAGACATAACAATTGTTTTTATATATGAAGACACATGCAACACTAATTTGAGGGTATTCGTGAAAAGTCGGGGTCTTTTATTTTCTTTTATGTCATGAACTTTTCAGTAGAAATACTGGTATGCTGTCCCAGGGTTGTGAACTGGTCTTCTGCTAGACTCTTCCCCTTGTTTCCTGAAAATTAAAAACTTAAGGATATGCATTTGAGGGGTCATCAGTAACATCAGTGACAGTTTTAGATTAAAAGATATTTTCTTTGGATGAGGCAGAATTACTGTTCCATCAGTTTTCTGCAGTTAATCTCACCGTCATTAATTAACAATAAAGAACTAAAGGAAGAGAACAGGCCGCGATAACGAACATTCATGTTAAACTTCATTTCCGAATCCATCTCTTTCCTCTTCTCTCAGCCTGCTTTGCTCAGGGCTGTAATTTGTAAGAAAGGAGTGCTTTGTTCAGGTCCAAAAATCAAGTTTATTCAAGTTACATTCAAGTCTGTTCTTACCTGAGAAGGAAATAACAGAATAGGTGGGTGTTCACTGGAGCAACCGGGACCTCCCTCTATCCCTCTAGGGACTGTTTCAGGTGAGCCACAGGGTGAATAGTCTTTACCAGTTACCATCACTCAAATGTCCCCAGACCTTCTGTGTTCTGCCTTCCTCTCTGGGATCACAGGTTCTCTTTGTAGAAGGCAGTGAGACGGCTTTGCGTTTTTCACCAACAGATGAAGTGCCAGATACCAGGACAGTGTTTGCCTGGTGTTTTGTGGCATCCAAAGAAATGCATGAGCCTGGTACGTGGCTCACTGGGAGCATACGCTGGGCGTGCTGCACCTATTTCTGCTTTTGGAGGTTATTAAAAGTTTTGGAGCATTTCAAACTGAATGTGGCTTCTTTTTGCTCAAAGTTATGCAAGTGTGTGTCAAGTTTCACTGCTGTAAAAAACCCTGATATTGTCAGGAAGTGTATATCTGTAGGAGGAACCTTAGGATGTTTATTAACTGGTTATTTACTATCTCCAGTATCCCAGGCCAGTGTTCCCCCCCTATTTGAAGTCACATCTTTTCAGGTCCATTTTAATTAATTAATTAATGCTGCACACATTGCAGGACGTATTCAAAATTTATTAGAAAGAGAATTATTAGGCCAGTATTAATAAGATTTTAGACTACCTTTAATATCAAAGCAGGTTGTATGAGGATTCATTTCAGAACTAGAAGCCAATCTACCTTACTTTGATGAGCAGATCTCATCCTGCTAGATCTGTTGAGCAGAGACTTGTTAAGCTGCTACTGTTACTATTTTGAATTTTCACCTATCATAATTTCTTTTTAGCATTAATGTCTGCAGTATTATAGTATTATGTTTAATATTAGGGTTATTTAATACCACCTTTCAGTTTTGTGGTACTTAATATAAATATCCATGCAAGTCACTTGTTAATTTAGGTTTCTTTTCCATTTAAGTTACACCCACACTGCAGTGTGTGGTGGGTCTCATACCATCTCATTAGGAAATCTGTGGGTGTTACACACAGCAGAAGAAAGAAAGAAGGAAAGAATGGAAAAATGAGAGAAAGTAGCCAAGACAAGCAAGTTCTTCCTATTCTTCCTTCTGTCTGAACAATTTCCCCACCCCTCCCAAATGGCCAGTATGAACAATTTGCCAAAGTAAGCTTTAATTTAGTCTTTGGACATAGACTTGGTATAAACTCTCTGTTTCCTGTATTTAATTAATGTCCGAATGTGTTTTACTTTGGTTTATTATTTTTCAAAAGAGAAATTTAAAATGGAGAGGATTTTCACAGGTTGAATTTTGCCTCTGTCCAACCTGCATGGCCAAAATCATGCAAGAAGGGCATTGGCCAGGTATGGTTTGTGATTGCATTGTTTGAAGTTTCCTGTTCCACAGAAAGAGGCTGGTTTTGCTCAAGAGCAGCGAGAATTAAGAGGGGATTATAAAGAGGACTGAGTGGAGATATTAAATACAGGAGAATGGCAAAGGGAGGGCTTTGAAAAATAAGGAAGAAAGCAGGCTTTACATGGGCACAGAGGAAACAAAAAGGAGAAGTGGAAAGAAAATATGGCTGGTACAAATGTTAATGTTGGAAGGAAGGAAGAAGGTATATTGTAAACTGACCTTCTTCCCCCTCTTGAGGAAGGAAAAAGTTAACTATGTTTATCATACGAGTAATTTTCAGATCTGTTCTCATTCCTTCCTGAGCATCCTTGTTGTTTTTCTTGGCTTGAGGATGGAACATTTTTGCTCTGATTTCAGATCTTTTTATTGTACAGTCTCTTCTGCAGTGCAAATAATTAGAGAGCATGCTGTCACATGGCACGAGATGCTCCTGGCTTGATTTTATCTGCTTTCCCTGGGATTGTGTATATTATTTTTTATATTTTTAACTTTCTTTTCCAAGGGAATAGGGCTTATTGTGATCCCACTTTCTCTGTCTTTTCCCCTCATTGCTTTTTGCAAATGTGATTGTACTTTATTAACAGGTAGAAGTCTCAGACATTAATTTTTCAGGCATGGACTTCTGACAAGCTCACTAAAATGAAAAACTGGAAAAAGTACCAGAACTATTATGAGCAGTTCAGCCTTACAAAGATCTGGAGTCAAAGTTCATGTGTTATTTAGTATAAAGAAAAATGCATAAGATGCAATTTCCTAAGAAAATACTTTTCTCTTGCTTATGAAACGATTTTTTTGGCTCCTGCAAGCGCACAAAAAATATACAATAAATCATGGTGGTAAATATTCCAAACTCTTTTGGCCTTGCATCTTAATTTGAACATTATGATGTTTTTAAGGGAAACACCCTTTTCAGACTGCCCCAGTTTGCTTTAGGAGTGTTCACTATAACTGTAGGACATGAATTGTGTGAAATGTTCATGTGGTATGTTCCACATTATAGTCCTGTAGTGGCAAAACTGATTTATTCCCACCCTCCCTGCTGTTCACTGATACTCCTCTGCTGGAAAACAGTGTTTTGTTTGGTTTTAACCAGCATCTTTTCACCTGTCTTGCTTAAAGCTCTAACCCTAACCCTAAAGCTCTACAACAATTGGATGGGTGCAAGTAGAGGGAAAAGATAAGCACAGGGGACTGAGGAAGAGTCTTTTAATTGAACTTTGATATTTGCAGTTGCACATTGTAATATCTGTCTCTCAAAATAATTATATTGCAGCTTCTCTACAAAGGGCTCATTTATGATCTGTGGCCAAGTCCTGCAGATCTGTGTGAACTTTAAACTTACATTCATCTGTCTGTGACAACAGAGCCTCATAGCTCCCTGAAGTATGCAGTAACTTATGCAATAACTTATGAAAAATGTTTTGATTAGTATCTTGTACTTAATATTTCCTGTATTTGCTTTAGATTACTTTTTTACCTTTTTTTTTTTGTTTTGTACAGCCAGTTAATGGGGAATAAGGGCATCTTCTTTTGCCAAAACCTTTCTCTTCAGAAGATCAAGGTTATATATCTGAATTTTTTTTGTTCTTTTCTTAAAGTAAAGGATATTTGGCAAGAACAAAAAAAAAAACCCATACTTTTGCACTGTTTGGGTGTTTTCTTTTTGTGATTTTTTTTTTTTTTTGTACTTTAGATTGTAATACAATAGAATTGGGAAAAACTCCAACAGGGACAACACAGATGATCTAAGATGAGGAAATGCCATACAGGGAACTGTTAAGTGTGCTGGGACTCATCAACCTGGAAAGTATATGAATTAGGAGGAACATAACAAAGATCTGTGGAATTGTTTCCTCTCTCATTCTCTTCCATTTTGAGAACAAGAAGGTATCAAATGAAGGGACTGGAAGTGCCATGGTAGTTTGCAGAACTGTGGAACTCTTTGCCAAAGGATAATGGGTATGATAAAGGTTGTACTGAGTCCACAGGAACATGGGAGAGTATTGCAGGGAGGATGCAGAATTCACACATTTCCTTTGGTCACTAAAGGCCTGAGTTGAGAGGGCTTGGAGTCTGGGAGAGTATTGGGGAAATAACCACGTGCACTTTGTTCTTGTGTTTAGTGTCCTCTGGTAGCCATTTTCCACACAAGGCATTTGGCTTTATGGACTTTTGGTCTTACCTGGCATGGCCTTTGTGCTTCCCTGTAAACTGAGAGCTCATTGCTATGTCAGAGAATGCTGGTGTGTCCCAAGAACTGGCAGAGGAAATTCTGCACTGGCTGTATTGTAGGATCTTCCTATTATTCCACTGATGCTGGCAGAGGCTTTAGCAATTGCTCTCCCTGTCTTACACGGGACGTTTGCAGATGCAGCACCAGGTGGGTTAAACGTGTTCTCCTTATTTTACTTCTTCCCTGGTGGCAGCTCCCCCATGAAGTTATTTATGGTCTTAGATAGGAAATGAACTATTGTATATTTTAAAGATGCCCTTAATGAAGTGGTTTATATATTTAGTATTGGGGTTTTTTATATAGCTGCTATTGCATTGAGAAGACATATAATTTATTTAAAACAACATGAGTCATTTAATTTGTTGTATTTTTGTGAAAAGGAAGAATTTGGTGTTGGTTTTGAAAACAGCCTTGACCTCTAACCTTTAGTTACTATCTGCCTTAGTGCATTGTGTTGCTTTTTCTTGTTTTCATCTTGTTTCCATCTTTTGTTTGTCTCTTGCTTCCTTGTGATTTTTTCATTTTATAAAAAGAAAAAACAGTATGAAAACTACTCCTAAGTATGTGTGTGTGCAAAAAAATAAAAAGTGGTTTTGCATGCACAAACAGCTATCTTACACATCTATGTGAGCTAAAAAGGTCTTTCTTTATAATCTAAGTACTGCTGCATAGTAATTTTGCTGTTAGTACTTCAGTTTATGCAAAGACACGTATATTTATGCAAATTTAAAGTTTATCTTTGGAGTTTTCCTTCTATAGTTAGGCAAAAAATCAACATTCATTAATCATGTGTCTTTACGAAGTGGAATTATATCTCAGTTTTACGAAGCTGGCTCAAAGTTAATAGGCAATTTATCTCTATCAGTTCAAAATTAAGTTTAGGGTACTAGTTTGATTCAGGTGTTGCAAGTTAGGCAAGATGAACTCCACCTTTAATTTCTGACTTGATACTCACCTGAGAGTATCAGAGTGACTCTTATCTAGGCCAGGGAACTTACCTTCTGGAAGAGCTCTTGGTGTGCGTGTCCCAGGTGGGAATTCAGCATTTTTGGAGTGTGTATGAAGTGAATTTGAAAATCTGTCCCTAAGCACTTACTCCTTATTTGTCTGCCTGCTTCTTCTTTGCAAGATCTGTTCCTCTTGGAGGTGCTCTTTCATGTGTGTTCTGTATAGATTTTAAAGCTTCTGTAGTCCCTTGGAAGCAGGAATACAGAAGACAGGATATGAGTGTGTAGCCTGTGGACCTGTTTTAGCAGTAGGCACAACTGGAACATTTGGGAGTATTTTTTGAGTGCTTGCTGTTTCAGTTGAAATTTTCAGATTAATAAGTTTGTCTTTAAGTTATCTTCTATCATTCTCTGCAAACATGGCAAACAGAATTTCTGCCAGAAGCATTTTATAGATTCTGTGGTCTGTATTCCGTGCTCAAACTCCTTGTGTTGGAATGTCTCAAATACCAGAGAAGAAGTGATTTGGTCAGTGTGATAGACCTGAGTTTCCTCAGCTGTCTGACCTTTGCAAATATGTGTATGCGGTATCTGGAACACTTGCTGCCTGGAACACGCCACAGATAAATAGTGAGAGCAGTTTAACATAATACCTGCATTCTGCTGAAGGAAAGCATTTGTGAATAATGTCTGAATCTGGTCATACCTTTTGTGTCTGGCTAAAATTTTCATCTAGTATGAAGTCATCTTTAGGGTTTCATTTTTTCAGCTTGGGTGTGTATGATTGCATATGTGACAGATACATCCGCAGTGGGTTGCCTTGTTTAGGTGTGTGCCAAGTTTGTCACAGAATATTCTGAGTTGAGGGGGACACACCAGGATCATCAAAGTCCAACTCCTGGCCCTGCATAGGACAACTCCAAAATCACACAAGGAGCCTGAGAGCATTATCCAAATGCTTCTTGAACTCTGGCAGCCTTGGTGCCTGGGAAAATGGAAATATGATTTCTAAAGGCCAGAAGAAAAACTGCATCTATTTTCTAAAAATTAACTAGGCTTAATAGCTTCTTTTGTCTTTAGTTCATATATATGTTAAATGAGCTGGAAAAATAAATAAGGATTGATTCTTATTTTGAAATTAAATGACAGGTTTCTTTAAAAAAAAAAGAAAAGTGCTCTTTATTAAATGTTTCTAAAGAGAGCAATATTGTTTTGGTAAGCAAGAAAGAATAGGGATTTGAAATAAAACCTAAAAGAAATATGGTTTCCCTAGAAATGTTTAGAGGAATTTACTTAATTGCAACCAGAAGTTTGACCTGGAAGTGTAACGTTTTGACCTCATCACTGTCTGGCTTCCTAAATGTGTTGTTTTGCTCTCTTTAAACTGTGAGAAAATCTGTTTTACACATCTTTAACCCATCCTGCAAAAGTCTCAGTGTAAAAGTCCCCAAACTATCACCAGCAAAAGAAAAACCATCATGATATTTTAAGGAAAAAAAAAATCATTGCAGCTCTTTGTTGAACGTTGAAGTCTTTTCTATTTTCATTTTTACTGGAAGTAATTGTGGGTCTAATTTCACTGTTAAATATGAGTAGGAATTTCTCTTAAACTTTCCGTGTTACCATATTACACAATAATACTCTCCTTTGTTCTTTTGTTCTTAATTTTCATTATCATATGACCAAGGTAGAAATTACAGCTTTTTAAATTGCGAACATTTTTGTGGGTTTATTCATATTTGTAAAATTTTTGTAAGACTTTACAGAAATCTATCCAGATAGAGATGGAGGGCCAATTTCTGAAAAAAATTATGCATATTTTCTCCATGTAAGTAGTTCAGTGAGAGCAGTTCTGAGAGTTTGATTCACCACTGAAGCTACCAGGTATGTTGTGGTTACTACACTCTGAGTATTTCTGTGGACTACAAAGGCACAAGTGGCAGACCACAAACAACACTAAACCAGCAAAGTTTTACAGGAGCCATGCCTAATTTATTAAAAATTAGATCATTAAATAAAAAATTAGTACTGTAGCAAATAATAAAGAGTTTTACTTGAAAATAGGAGGAAAAAAAGTTCAATATAATCTTGACTATGTGTTTTGGACTTGGAAATTGAGGTAGTCCATCAACTTCAGACAGAGCAGAGATGTTCCAATGCTGAGCAAATTACACATATTCTGGGAGAAACATTCTCCTGTGAAATACTCACTGTACCTATCCATGTCTAAATGTCAAAACTTGCTTTAGAGAGAATAGGTGATACTCCGTAACCAAATATAAGATTATCTCTGTCTTTTAATTAAGATGTTTAGGTTTTTAAGGTTTTTTGGGTTTTTTTTTTTACGTGCACACATGGGTCGTAGGATATGGGCAATGCCTGTCCTCTTCTGTTGTCACTCTATGGCATGAGAGAGGATTGTTGGTTTCTTTGTACCTTAGATTTGGTATTTTATACTGAGAAACAGGATGTTACGTGTACTTTTTTTACACTTGGCATCTGTAACACTGATGTCAGAAATGCGGGCTGCTGAGCTGTGTGGTTCAGGTGGTCCCTTACAACACAGTGTTCTTGAATGAGACAAAATGAGGGGGCTTGTTACAAACCATTTCACAGTCTCTAGCTTTTTGCACCACAACCAGAGCTGAGCTGCTGGCACTGAGCACATAATCACAGTCATGGTTGTTCTTGGACATTTGATGGTATCCTCTTTGCAACAGAGTCTAAGAGAGCAGAAGGAGATAGAGACTTACTTGAAATAGAGCCTTTCAGCAGCTGACTTAATTATGGTCTATTTGCCAGCATTTAAAGAGAGAAAATACACAAGGCTCCATTGTGGTGACTTTCCACCTATTTGCTGTGCCCCAGAATTTCCTTCTATTCTGAGTTGTTACAAGTCTAACAAGAGTCTGTTGTGTGAAAAGACAAAACCCCATGAACCTCTGGCACAAATTGCTTTATTCAGAAAACAATGTGCAACTGCTGCTTCAAGTCCACACACGTCTCTTAGAACTCACTTTCTTTTGAAGTGTCCTCTAGATGATAGGTCAAAAGAGGAGTCCTGACCATCAACATCTACATCTTAGCTCCTCTTGGCTCTCCTAAAAGGACTCCTCAACTTAAAAATAAAAAAAAAAAAAAAAAAACAAAAAAAAAAAAAAAAAAAAAAAAAACACAGACAAGGCCATTTATTTTTGCCATATATCAAGATCAGCTTTGAAGAAACCAGCTTTTCATGTTCATGCCACCTTTTTAAAGTTTTGCTGAAGAGACCTGCTACTACCTTTTCTTTCCCTGTCACTCTATCCCATCATGTCTCCGGGGGCAGACTGTGGGCTTTTTTCACCATGCCCAGAGGTTTTTGTAGCCCTGTGATATGGTATATTCCTGACAGTTCTAGTGACCCTTGCCTAGAGACCTTGTTACTGGTAGAAGGTGAAAGTCATGGCAGCTGTGGGAACTTTAGGGTTAAAGCCCTTTTTTCTGAGGGGCAGAAGCTGTTTCCTATTGCCATGGCAAGAAATACAGCCTGGAGACTCGTGAAAGGTTTGATTGACTTTATTTGAAAATCTTCCAGCATCAGAGTATTGGTACCCATGATTATGTTGTTCTAATGAACAATAAGTTTACCAGCCTTGTCTGGTAAATTCTGAGGCTCATTTCCACATTTTGGTTGCTTGAAGAGACTTTGCTTTGTAGAGATTCCTGACACTTAAAATACAAAATGCTTCGTTTCAAGTATTTCACAGCATCCAAAAAAATTCATGGAGCTTACAGATTTTCTCAAGGAAAAATGACAGGGACAGGCCAAAAGGAAGTATTTTTTGGATGGGGGATGTGCTATATTCTGCATTCCCTAGCACCCTGTGAGTCAAACTTGAGAGCATCACAGTGTCTGTATCTCATTTTAGGTAGAGTCTACCTTACTTTTATCGCTGCAAGGAATTCAGTAATGTCGTCACATTTGGTCCATTTGGATACAGCTCTGTCTGACCAGTTTGTGGGAGATACTTGGCTTGATGTGCAGATGTGCCATCGAGCAGTTTAACTGAGCTACCCCATCACAGCACAGACACTTTGAAGAGACTTGGGCTTCTCCTGTGCTGCTGACTTGTCAGACAGTGTTTACCACAGGGTTTGTTTTCCCATTCTCTCTGCCTTTTGGCTGGTAGCAACAGATGCCTTTCTCAGCCTTTCTTTTGGTTGTTGTGCTCATTCCAGTGGTTAAAGAAGTCCAGGCATGTGGCTTTCTCTGGAATACAGTTTATATGTTCAAAACAGGGAGGATTTCTAAATAGCTTTCAGTTCATGTGTTAAAGCCTGTCACATGCAGTTAATAATGTGGTTATTGAGTCTGAGATCAACAAAAGGGTGAAATCAAATCTTGTCTCCCGTTAGGAAACAGTTGTCTGTGGTAAAGGTGCACTGACCATTGAATTTATTGTTCTGCATTGATCTGCCTGGATGCATTAGCAGGTGCTGCTGTTACTGCTTATTCATTATGAATGACTATGGTCAGACTATGTTTTCCAGGACTGGATCAGCCTACCTCTCCATCCTCAGCTATTAATGAGGGGAAAGATGATATTTTTCCTCAAGAGCTGGCGTGTTCTCAGGACGTCCATCAGGAGCATTTATCATCTTGCAGCCAGATGGTCTCAGATCTGCTTTTCTTCTCTGTTCTTTCCTCCAGAATAGTGATGACAGCCAGGCTAAGAAATGCCTTATCCTGGATCCAGTTTGGCCAGTATAGTTCTGATTTTGTAGTGAATTCCTCACCTCTCCTGCTAGAGGAGAGCCCTACAACCCTATTTTGGATTCCATGACATGGCTCAGTCCAGCTTTGCTATTAGTGGCTATTATTCTGAATGGTTTCAACAGTGTTCTGTGTCCAGCTATCAAGGCTCTGGTAGCAGACAGGATTCTGCTGGGCCTATCCCAGCCCATCCTATCCCATCCTCTCTTGATCAGATTCCTGAAAGGGTAATGTCTGTTTTCTTGTCAGGGGCCCTGTTCCCCACGTCCTTGGTGGAATGGATTTCTCACCTATTTGTGTTGGCAACTGGCCTTCGTTCAGAAGATTCAGCAGACAGAACAGCAGCACTAATACTTTAAAAAGAAAAAAAAAGTGAAATTATAAGGTGAAATAAATCTGTAATCTGGTTTTGTCTACACTTGGTTTAAGCTATTGTAAGTCACCCTGGAAAAAGAGGCAAATCAAATCACTGAATTTATTTGCAGGCATAAGAGTTTACAAGGTCAGACCCTGCAGCAATACTCACTCAGTACTACACCAAAGGACTGGTTTTTGTCCATTCTTTAGGTATATAAATTTGATGGCCTGGATTTTTTCTTTAAATGTTTATGGGCTTTATTTTGTCTTGATCAGTACATGTTTTCCTGTGTACTTGGTGATTGCCTTCTTTGAACTTAAGGGAGACTGGATGGAAAAAATGGATGCCATCCTTAGATGTTTCATTTATTTTGAAGCCCACTCTTTGGTGTATAAAACTCTGAACTGGGTGAAGATGCTTCTTGTTAATAAATATGAAGTTGCTCCCAGAAAAGGCTCAGGAAGTCTCAGCAGCTTTTTGTATCTGATATCATACATCTGCTCTCTGTCCTAGATTTGGACTTTACATGCCAACATTTGCTTTCGAACCTCTTCTCAATTAGAAATGGCAACCTACACTGGAGCACATGCTAAGAACATGGACATTTGTTTTGGGGAAGAAAAGCTGCATGAATAACAGTAGGTTTAGAATAAACTGTTCCTTTTTTGTTTTGTTTACAAATGATCAGGACTTTGGATTTTGTGGTGAAAAATTAAGTGGAGAAATGTGAGTGCTAAAAAGCAGTGTAATAATATGTCTGTGGAGCACTTTGAAGATGAAAAGCTCTGTATACTGTAAACATTATTACTAGTATAGCCTAATCTGTGTGGAAAAATTAATCTAGCATGAGCTAAGTGTAGATTATTTTTTTTTAATGTGCAATAGAGTGTTTCAGAAAGTCTACTGCACCAGTATATTTGCTTTCACATTGTAACATAAGAAATTTATCCTCTTAGATTTTTAATATGTGTGTTGCAGTGATTGGCTTTTTTGTTACTTTCCAAACATATACTCAATCCTAATCCACTATAGCCTGTCAGGAATGTGAAATACCTGGGCTGGGAGGAAAATATGGTGTATTTTTGAAAGGTGGTGTAAAAATATTGTGTGATGAGAAATGGGTGCCTCTCAGATTGGTTAATTGGATAATATATTTCTTCTCCTAAGCTTAAAGAGGATATCACCATTTTTATCATTCTGCAGTAACTCTGACAACTTTAAAACTAGGGAAATTTTGCAAACTCCAGCTGATTATGGATTAGCTCAGATGTCACATTTATAGGGTGTCAAAACATTTGATGAGCTCAGCTGTGTAATACTTTCAAGATACAGGTATCTTGAATGTAATGCATCTAAATATTTTCTCATGATTAGCAACAAGTAACAGCAAATCATCTGCTCAGGCCTTTTCAGCAAAGTAGTAAATATTCCTGGAAACTGAAATGATTTTCTAGTGTTAGTCCCTCTGGGCTGAGCTTATTAGCTCAGGTGCAACTCCCTGTGAAGGCTTTATAAGACTTTCAGACTTGAGCTGATGCTGCAGAAATAGTGTGTATGGGTGTCTTGATCTCTTATCTAATTATTTATTTTGTCAGATCTGAGGCAGGTGATCTCTTACAGAACAGTGGCTGGCTGAGTCAAGGGGCCTTTAAGAGGAATTTGAAACTTTGCTTGGTCAATCAGATATGATTAAACACTTAACCTCTCAGAGAATACCAGGCTTGCAAGAAAAATAAACGGATATACATGTCACTGATTGATAGAAGAATTTCAGGAATGAAGTATCCTGCTTTTCTCTGTGAAAAGCAAAGATTCACACTTCTGTATTTTTAAGTTCCTCTCAAGAAAAATGCATGGGAATATCACAGACAAATGGAGGTGGGAAGAAAAACTTATAGCATTTACTCTCTGTTTGAAGATTTGTTTTCCAAGTTGTACTTCTAGGATTGTTACTTCAGCATTCCAAGGTCACAGTGGAGGATGCTGTTATCACACTAATATTTATATACAGGGCAAATTCTTTGATTTGACTTCACCCTACTAGCAGTGTTAAAGACTTGTAGATGCCAAACTGGAAATAGCTAAAAGTAATTTTCCTTAATTGTTCTCATAAATATACAGTTAATAAAGCTGGTGGATCACATCCAAATTTTTCTCTAGTGCTCATCATTTTCAAGGGATGGTTCAACTTGTCATATCTTGACTTGATCTCTAAAGGGAAGTCAAATTTTGGGTATCTTCCTGAGGGTAAGGAAAAAAAAGATGGCTGATAAATTTCAAAGGGATTGATTGTGATCAATAACTGTGGTTCTTAATGAGAGATGATGCTGAACAGCACTCCATGGGGAGCTTCAGAGGGTGGTGTAGACCCTGGAGGAAAGCATGTGCATTTTGGGGCTTGTACTTAGAATTAAGATCTGGCTTGGCACTTGCTCAGGAGAGACTGAGACTCGCACAAGCTTTCCTTTTTAAACAGGTTAGAGAAACAGCAGCAGCACTTAATATTCTATCTTTTCTGTGGTAATTGCACCAAGGGCAGCTGATTGCCTTAGAAGCAGCAGTAATTTAAGTCTTGCAAACCCCATCCAGGTTAAGGGAAATACCACTTACCTGCTTTTGCACTTTCATTTCAGTGAGGTGCGTGGAGAGACTGGGGAGGGCCAGTCACAGTTGCCAGTTTTTGGCACTTTCAGTGGCAGTCAGGTTGCTAAATACCTTTGTGAATCAAGTGCTAACAGATTTACTCAGGGTCATTTGGGAATTTAAGTAGAACAAAAGTGAAAGCTGAATTTCCTCAGTCACAGTCTAATAGTCTCTCCGCTGTAATATAATCCTTCCTGCCCTTTTCTTGTGCTCCTGGTGCCCAAGGATTTCTGTCATTCTTGGGAATAGAAGCTGAAGAAGCCTCTGTGTAGGTTACAGGTATCTACTGAAACACCCAGGCCTGCTCTGTCCATTTGGAGATACTGAGGAGTTCAAATGTGTGCATTTCTCACCTAATTCAATGGAGTTGTAGATAATTAAGCCCTTTCATGTCTGTTCTTTGTATAGCCAGCTTTTTGCCTATTAGCTTGGAGTTTGTCACCTTCCTCCAGAAGGCAGTTGAGTAAATGGGTATCTGTAAAATATGTATGAAAACATAGTGAATAGGATAGTGGCCATGACACCAGGCTATTAAGCAGATGACACCTCTGATCAAATAATTGATTTCATTTCTGTAGTTGGATGCCAGAACTTGGTGGTTAGTGATTTGTGCAGATTTTTACCCTGTTTCAGATATTAGTTTCTTGAGACTTCAGTATGAGCATTCAGCGATTTCTTTTAGAAACTATTCCATTCAAGTTACATTTTAATTTGTGTTCTTGAGCTGCTGCTTTCTCTCAATCCTGTCTTAGCAGCTGTGCCATGCTTTGAGATCAGAAAATGCCCTTAGACTTAATATTATCCCTTTGTTTTATGTTGCAGCCAACAGTCTCCACATTACTGCCTACTTTATGAAGAGGTGGGTTAATCTCCGTTGTGCTGTAGGGAAACGTTATCGTGGTAAGAAATCAGTTTCTTATGGAGTTACTTAGAATTTTGTATTCTTGGGGGAAAGAACGGGAACACAAACTAATACTTTGTGAGATTTTGGTCTACTTAATTGACATTTCTTTCAAAGCTTGTTATTTTTTTGCAGAGAATGTTTCCTAAAAACAACAACAGAAAAAGAGAAGGGTTTCTTAAGATAAGATGGACCCTTTTTTTAAACTTAATTTTAAATTTGTGTATGTCTTGCCCCAGGGTAATCAGCTAAACCACACCAAATTCTGTAAGTATGATGAGACTCAGCATTTTACTGAGTCTCTGCAGGGTGAATCAAGCAGAGGTTGCAGCATGAATCACTTCATTATTGCTTGATTGTCTTGTGACATCAACGGGGCAGTACAAGTGGATGCAAGAAAGGCTTTCATTCACCTCAGAGCTATAAAATCTTTACGTAGGTGATGTCATTGGACCAGATCTTTCTTTCATGTTTTCTCAAGCCAGGATGCTCTGTAAGGAAGTGATATCAGTTCTGTCCTGCCAAAAGCTATGCAAAGGAGCTGTAACCATCACTGCCCTTTGTGTTGACCTCTTTGTATTAAAAAAAAAACCCAAAAAACCCAAAATCAGTTAGGTGTCCTTAAAATAGTGAATACTTGAATGGATAATTTTAAAGAATTTCTTGTTTTTATAGGAATTCATTAAATGCTAGCTAGTTGTTTTCTAAGTCCATATTGGTTGAAAAGATTGCAGTGTTGACTTTAAATAATTCATCTAAATGGTTCTCCTGCTAGAATAGTGTAGCAGAGTGTCTTCATTGGAATCTCAGCCTTGTTTGCTGTGTATTAAATCTGAATTGTTTTTAAGCATCAATGAATACCTAAAGATACTTTCATTTTGTTAGCCAGCAGGTGAGTTTGTTATAGAATGTGACCATAAAAACATCTAACTGGAATGAACTTGCCCCACTCTTCATTCTACCAAAAAAAAACCTATGCGATCAACCTTGTGGTTTTTATTGCAAGCCTTGCCTCTTTCTTGTCCCACAAAATAGGGTGTTATAGCTTGGTTTTGAAGAATAACAAACTTTAAAAATTATTAACTCTCTTTGTATAAAAACTAAACAAAAGCCAGCAACAAAAGAATTCTGAGCTGAAAATATGAAGATGCTAATTTGGAAATAATTTCACATGTCAAACAACATATATCCAGCTCTGCTCTTCCCACAGCATCACCAGGTACCAAATAAAGCTTTGTCTCATCTGTTCTAATCTGAGAACCCTTCAGTTTCTAATTCTTTGTAAACAGAAACTTTGTTGTGTTCATAACAAGCCGTGTGATCCTGAGTAAAATACGCAATTTTGTAGTAGTTAACTAATTTGTTTAATGACTTCAAAAATCTCTGTAGGCAGAGTGTGGAACCCTCTAAACCAGCCTTACACTGAGGTTGGATGCCAAGTCCTGATTGAATATGTTGTGCTGTGTTACAAACATAATTTACAGCTTCTCTGATCACGAGACTCATCACCAGAATAGCACAAAAGAAATCATCATTAAGTGGTTTGTCTGTTGGTTCTGTCTGGTATTTCTGTCCAGGGGTGCAGGTGCACTAATTTGCAGTCATGACTGTCCTCTTGGGAACTCAATTTACTCTCCTTATTGATTTCTTTTAAATGGTTTAAAAATAAACAAAATAAAAAGGGGGATGGCATGTTGAAGAGACTAGTAAAAATCTAGAGGGGTGCATGAAATGAGTTGGTGTGCAATTTAAAAAAAAAAAAACCCAAATAATTTTGTTTACTGAAATAGCATATATATGATGTCATTATGTGTGGTTTTGAAAATGGTTATAATTTTTGTAATCTTCTTTTCAATTCTTTTTGTGTAGAGCTGCGTGTGTTTCCAGAGAAATTTATAGTTTGTGTCAGTAAACTTGACTTTGATCCAAGCGCTTGGACATGTGAAAATGGTGCATTGGTATGTACAGAACCTTTCTGTAAATTTCTGGGGTTTTTTATAGGGATAAGATGATTTTTTTATGTAGTTATTCATGTATTTGTGACTGTCATCTTGGAACCAGAAAGTCACATTAACAGTTGGGCCAAATTATTCAAAAGGACATCCTGAAGTGAGCCTAAGGCAAAGAAAAAGAGGAATTTGTGAAAGCTCAGCATTTTCTGAGCCTTATAAGGCTCAGAGAAAAAAAAACCCAAACCATCTCTTTAGAAAGCTAAATGATTTAGGTATAATTTTAGCACCTTGATTTAAGGATCTTTTTTTTTTTTTCCCCTTTGTATTTTGTCCTTGTAACATTTTACTTTCCCCAGTTATAATGTAGTGGTTTGTAATGTCCATGGGTTTCTTGTATGTTTTCTTAGCACTTGTTCTGCAGAACAACTCAAGTGCTGGTCCTGCTGGGAGCAAAAATCCCCAAACATTTATGGAGGAAAAGGCACTGGTGTGTGGTTAAATACCATAAACAATTCTCTTTAAATATTTCATCCTGAAGGCTTTATCAGGGTCAAAGGCTTGTGAATTTTATGCTGCAGTTAAGTGCTGGTTGTCTCAGGAGTGCTCACAAGGGCCCAGGTGCTGCTCCATGGCTCACACTGAGGGTCACAGTTACACCCTGAGGTCTAGGTATGCTTTAGGAGTTTATCTGACATCTATTAAAGTATATTTGACCCTTGAAAAGAAAGGTTTTCTTCTACTCATTCAACGACTTTTTTTTCCTAATACCAAACAGGGTGTTGGTATTTATAATGCTAAATGCAGATTTTATTGTCTTGGTTCCTAGATTGGTATATATCATTCAGTGTCAAAGAATCAAGCAAGTGCTTTTCACACCTTCAGAAAATCATGATCTACTTGCTTTAGAAGTGCTTTGCTATTTTAACAAGTGTTACTTTTTCAATACTGTCTTGAAAACTACTTAATGCTTGAAGTAGAAAATTTTCTCTCTGTGTTTTGACTGAGAAATAATTACGGAGTTTTTTCCTTGTTTAAGTATCTCCTGTGAGATATCTAATTCCCCCATTTGGTATTTTCAATATTTCCATAAAATAAAAGCTGAGAAGTTTTCCTTAGCTTCTTTCATGTGATTTTGTGTAGGAAGGAGAAGGCAAATGAAAACTAGAGTGTTATGGGCTTCAGCTTTACTATTTCAAAATTTGATCTTGAGCTATTAAAACCTTCTTGTTTAAAAAAACAACTTTCAAAACTTTTGTATTTTTTTTTAAATAGATCTCTTAGTGGGATCATAACCTAATCAATAATGAAGTCTCAGGAGTTTGCTTTCCTTACAGATGCAAGTCATGTGCACAGACCTGACTGGGACAGTCAGTGTAATGTGTTGGGAGGAGAGAGAAAGATAAATTATCCCTAAGCCTCTTCCCTGATTTGAAGAATTTAGCAAGATGGGAACAGACCCTTAACAAGTGTTTTGGAGTATCTGTTTAATTCTTACCACTCTTAAGGGGTCCACTCAGACTGTTTTGTTGATCCAGAATCCCTAGGGCATGGTAGTACCAAATTTGTCATATACTCCAGTCTGGTACTTTGCCAAACTGGGGGAGTGTTTGATTGCCACTGAGAGGCAATTCCAAGTTCTTGGTGCTCCAGAAGTAAAGGCAAAGGATCTGCACTCTGTGTGTGTGCGCTTCTCTCTGTGTAGTTTAGCAGTGAATAGGCTGGAACTCCAGACTCTGGACTCCAGAAGACCACCCAGAAGACCTTTCCGTTAATCCACTCCAGTGTGTTCTGTTATGGGCTAGAAATGAGGCTGTGTTTTGTTTTCTTCTGTATGTTGTTTGGGTTTGAATAATGTCACGGTGCTGGATGCAAGTTCTTTTAAAGGTTTAATCAGCTCACACCCTTGGTTTTGAAGGCCTGTTTTGTTCTGTGAAAGCAGTTAACTGTACATTAATGTGGACTTTGTCATTTTTCTGTGTTGCTGAATGTCACTGTGATTGACGTAGTCAAGACTTAACAATTATTTATTTTTTTAAACTGCCTTTATGCTGGTTTATGGTCTGGGTCAAGCTTTCATTCCTGAGCTCTGTCAAGACAAGTTGGGCTTAATGCTTTGCCTTCCCATTACTTGGAACCAGTTTTATGTCAGCCTGGGACACTCACCATAAATATCTTCCTTCACCTGTTTTCAGCCCTTTATCTTTGCCTTTTCACTGCTTTTTAGGCTATTCTCTGTATCTCTGAAATAGGCTGTGCTTAAACCTTAAGTTTCAGGGGATGTAGCCAGCTATGAAATGAAATTTTTATTCCTGCACCTTAGGAAAGATCATAATTAGATTGCTTTTGAGATATTCACAAGCACAAACCTCAGCATCAGTTGCTGAGAGAAGCAATTTGAATCCTTCTGTGATGTCTCTTGTAAAACTAAGGTTAAGGTAGATTAGACAGTCTCTGTCAAATTAGCTTTAAGCATAAACCAATAAAGTATTTGAGAGGACCTCTAAGGAGTACAGCTGAAATAAAATAGAAGAAAATCTTTTGAGATGTAATTTTCTAGAATCTATTTATAAATGGGTGTGTCTGTGGTTATATTTAAAAATCAGACTACAGGCAGTAATAAGCATTTTGGAAGCAGGGAAATCTCTATTAAAGAAACAATATAGCAAGTTATTGAAATTGCATGAGCAAATTGGAAGTCTCAAGGAAAAGATGGAAGAATAGCCTGGCTGATTAATGCTAGGTTTAAACATAAAACCACTGTTTCCTCTTTTACCAAACTCTGCTTGTAATCTTAAATAATTTTATCTTGAGAAAGAAGACAGTTTTGGGAACATGGCAAAAGAGGAAACCCAGGGAAATGTATAAGAGCTCTGGAGAGATTAGTCATCTTTGTCAATGACGACATTTTCTCGATGATTATTATGTAGAGAGCTAAAATGGAAAATTGGAAGTGGGTTATCTGAAGAAACAGTGGAAATGGAAATGGGTGGAAGGCTTATGAGCATTTGAAAATGTGCTAACAATGGAGTATTCATTGATAACCACATTGGCTTTATAGCAGAGTCTATGAGAGGAAGCACTAATGGGAAAGCATGAAGGGAGGTTAAGCTAAAGATGAGATTAAGGTGGAAATCTGAAATTACCATTCATGTGAAATCAGAAAAGAAAGTGGGGAGTAGGAGATCCTGTCTTTATTAAAAAGATCTCGATGTTTCCACTGAGCCTTGTTAAGTTGCAGGGAATATTATACAAAAGTAAAGATTCTTTTCCAACACAATATTGCTCTTAAAAAAACAACAAACCAAACCAAACCAAAAAACCCTCACTTAGGAACACAAGGAGAACAAAATTGGTAAAGATGTGCCCAATGCTTTTTCAATCCCCAGCAGAGAAATAAAAGCAAACTATTTCATCTTCGTACATGTCTGATGTTATAAATTGTGTCATTGTAATACACTTCAGGAGCTTTAGAGAATTCTCCTGCTTAAAACTCTAAAGAGCATAAATGACAGGATTTTCTTGGGTTTTGATTATGCTGGGAAGAGGCTTCTGGTTCTTTCATGAAAACACAAACACTTAGCTGTAATTAACAGGAGATTTGTAATACTGGAGTATATGCTGCTGGAATAGTGTGTCTATTGGAAGGTAGAATGAAAGCCTTTTTTCAGATAGCAGCAATTTGTAAAGATTAGTATGAGACTTTGTGTGGAATTTAGTTATCTTAAATACTTTAAAGACTTATTGTTAAGTGATATCAGATTGGGTAGGGGAAGAAGGAAATGCTGTGAAAGAGAATTGCTCAATTCACACTGTAAGAATTAATCTTGGCATGGGACCCTGTTTGTGTGTCTATCTATAAAATATCACAGTGAAACTCCTGTAATGGTGGGCCACTACGGAAAAGGTCAGCGCACATCCCCTCTAGTTCCAGCTACATATTCCTTTCCTTTCTGGTTACAATGAAGCAAGTGATTCTTCAGTCGAGTATGAATTAGTTCATTGACTCGATGTAGCAGAAAATTATTTATTTGTGAAGTTCCTCTGTTTTTTATTGGAGGATTAGTTTTCCATCTTGTCAGTTCACTGAGCCAACTCATCCTGTACCCACACAGTTGCCAATTGTGACGCAAAAAAATGTTGGAGGAGTACACAGGCAGGATTTGGATGAGGGGAGCAGGACCACCCCTTCAGGCAGCAGCTGATAGTTACCCTGGTCTGGAAGTAACATCCACAAAACGCATTCATTTTACACTTGTTGTAATACTTGTCTTGCTGGTGGTGTGGGGGGTTTTTTGGGTTGGGTTTGTTGTTTGTTTGTTTTTTTTCACTTCATTATCCTTTTCATTTTTATAACATTTCATTTCTTCGTGGTTTCAGATAAAATGCTGAATTCTTTGCAGTTCTTACAAGAAACATAGCCAGAGGAAAAGAATATTAAGCTGTATTGTGCTGACTGTGAACAGGGTTCACTATTTTTCAAAAAGGCAGAGGGGGGGAAACTGCAGACTAATGAACTCTACCCAAATACCACATAGTAGAACAGGCAAAGAACTGCTTTGGTGAGTTTTCACTTTTGACACTTCAAGCTCCTGTCACATTTTTTTACTCTTGCCTCATATTCTGCTCCAGCTGCTGCAAGACTGATGAAACTGAAACATGCAGTCCCTGCTGCCTTCTTCTGTTCCCTGGGCATTCTTCTCCTCAGTGTCTGCCAGTCCTGGCATGTGTGGGGAGCTGGGTTCGTTCATTAATCCCTCTGAAAACAAGGGGTGTTTTTGTTTTGAGGGTTTTTTGTTGTTTGCACAGTTTGCTTTCAGCTGGATCCATTCGATGTTGATCCTTGGCAGGACCACGTGTTGGGTAAAAGTGAGATCTCCCTTTCACTGTCAGTGTAGCTTTAAATTGTCTTAACTCATTAGGCTGCTCTCTCTGAGAAACTGCATCTCAAAGTAATGACACTGAACTCTTCCACTCAGTCATAAAGAAGAAAGCTACAGCAGCTTTACAATATTCCCTTTTGTCCCGGCTGTCTGCCTCTTCTCCTTGGAGATTACCACTCCTATAGCAGGGTTTGCCAACAGGGCTGTGTGCCTGCATCTCATCTTGCTGCATATCAGTCTTGTGGATTCACGTACACCAAACTTCCCTGGACTTTAAGCTGGTGCATTGAATTCAGGTGGGAGCAGCTGGGGCATGTGTGTTCTCTCTCTGCCAACTCTGCAGTGGGGTAGGAACCTCCTGCAACAGGGGAGGGAGGATACCTGAGAGTGGTGATGCTGTGAATTGCTTCAGTGAGATTTGTCTGAACTTGTCTGAGTTTCTTCTTATAGCTTACAAACCCATTTATTTTCTGCATGGCCAAAGTCTAATGGCTGTCTGCTGTTTGCTGTGTTAACAATCCAGAGAAGTGGACAAATGATGAAATGAAATCTGACACAATTATTTCAATTAGTCAAGACCAGAGAAGGCTGGGGAGAATTTCAGAGAAACCTCTCAGAGCTGGGTAGAGGGGCATTAGGGTTGTAAATGAAAATCATCTGTTGATAAATGCACAGTATTTTTCCTGAAAAGAGCAAGTGCAGTGCTCATGTAACTGCTGAGCGAATTAACTGCGTGGTGGCTGGAAAAAGGCCAAGATATTGCTGCAAGGAATTGATTTGAAAATGTTTGCTCTGTAGCATTATTTATCTGAAAAGCAGACAGAATATTAGAGTGAGTATATTTGGAATGAAATAAAAAGTAATACTTGTCTTAAAGCCAGCAAGTAAGTGGAATACACGTTCAGTAAAAGATTATGTACCTCATTATGCAAAATCCAGGTAAAGGAGAGCAGGAATACGGATGGTCCTGTAGCTGCACTATAAATGATTAACTACCTAAAATGATTTCCATATGAAGCAATCTTCAAAAAGCAGGGACAAATTTAGTACTCTTTGTCTGATTTTGGTAGTTGCTTCTTATATGAGTGCTCTGGTTGATTTAAATGTAACTGCTTAGCTGCGTTCACAAGATCTCATTTGTCAAAGCCTTGTGGTTATTTAAGATATTATCATGTCATCATCCTTTCACCTCCCTCATTTTCCTCTCCCCTCTCACTCTTTCTGTCAAAGCTGAAGCTTGTGGGTCATATAGATTTGAGCTGATTCTGTCCTTTGCACTGAAGGATGCTCCTTCCTCTGCACTTGGAGAGGACGGGCACCTCCAGCAGAGGGGCAGGGGCAAGTCTGGCAGGGATTGTGTTTAAAGCTGCAGTGAGATAAAGGTTTTATTAAGCCATAGTGCATCTGCAAGATTTTGATGGCTCTAGGAGTTGAAAAGGTTTAAAATACTTCAGGCTTTGATAATAATAATTCTTGATATTCCTGATGGGCAAAGAATATTTGACAGAATTGTTTTTTAATTGTTATAAAGAGCAATTCAGCCTTCAGCAGAAATCTATTAGAACTAATAGGAAGTTCATAACTTGACTGACCAAGAAGCTGAAATTATGATGGTAAAGTTTATAGCAGGATTTTTGAACAATTTGTAATGATTTGAAGTTACTTGGAGGGACAGATCGCCAGTGTGAGCTCAGAAATCTTGGGGGCGTTGGGGGTTGTGGTGGTAGTGGTGTTTGTTTTGGAAACCAAGTTGAAACATTAAATTGTTGAACAGTAATGGTCTCCTGAGCTGTGGAGTTCTGCCTGGTTTATATGTTATGCTTCTGTACAACCAGCAAGATCAAGAGTATTAGTTATTCATTCCAAGATCTCCTACAGTTGTTATTGCACATTGTCATTGATTATCATTTGTTTTTAAAATTGATGGAGTTTTTCCAGATTTTTTTCTGCAAGTAATGAAATTTTGAGTATATGAATCCTGTTGCAGTATACATCATGTACTCTAAGTAGCATTTCCTTCTGTCATATAACCTTTGTTATATCTGGAAGGGTGAATGCAAAGTTTAATTCAGCATTGCTGATGGGTGGTACTGATGGACATCTGCACTGACTGACTCTGATACACATTTAGGTTTGGTAGGCAGACAGAGTATCCTCATGCCAGACTGTGAAAAGCTGTAGTACAGGATTACAGCAGTGCCTTGCTGTTTCAGATCCTCATACAACAATTCAGTAGTAGATTCATTCCCTCGTGGTTTGTAAGGTGGAGAAAGGAGTCAAGCTCCACATAAAATTCCTAACTTCTTATTTTATAAAAAAGTCATTTTAAAATATGTGTATCTTCTGTTCCTCGCCTCTTTCATAAAGGAGGCAACTTTAAAATTATGGGAAAGGCTAGCTGAAGATGCATGCTTAAGGGGCAGTGATTTTCTTTAAAAAAAAGTAAAAATTCACCATTCTCATTGAGAGAAGTTATTTTGATTGAAATGCTGTTGTCTATTCCTGCATTCCTTATCAGTGGACACTTTCTCTGAAGATAAGAATCTGAGTCTTGTAGCATCAGTATATAAAATCAGAATGATTAATAGCTCAATTACTTAACATTAATTTTAGCACTTCTTGCCTTCAAGCAAGTGCACACACAGCATGTGTCACGTGCTCCTTGGTATGTAAATAAATTGGTTGTTTTGGGAGCACCTTCTGTGCCTTTAGAAAGTGTGATACAGATAGGTCAGAATTTTTAAAAAGGTCCCTTGCAATGTTAGGTTTTGTGAAGTGTCACATTCTACTTGTTCTATGCCATTTACAGCAGGAATTTTTCTATTTTCTATTCTCTAGCATGTGTTCAAATGCAAATCTAGAGAACTCTGAATTTCTTACATTGGGGATAGTCTGAGATTCTTCCAATATGTAATAAAAAATTAAAATCTGAACCAAATACTTCAAAAGGAAGGAGGCATTTTCCTCATAGAAGTCATATGCTTTGAGCTAATCTGATGATGCTTTGGGGACCTTTGGAATGTTTGAAATTGCCAGGACTTCTGTATCGAGTGAGAAACTTGGGTTCACACCTTGCCTGTTGAGAAAGTGGAATGTGTATCAAAGGGGCTTATAACAGATGAGGCCAACTCTTGGACTAAATAGTGCAGACCACAGGGTCTCTTGACAAGCAAAAACTTAATTTAAGATCCATGGTATCAAATTAAAATGAAATTTGGTAGAAGATGAGGTCTGTACTGATCCAGGAGTTTGATTTTGCTTTCTGTGCTGGGCCATGGGTAGGTCGAAGAGTTCTGCTCCTCCAGAGAGATGCAGTTTCCTCTGGTTGTTACATTCCTTTCCAGACTGAAACTGGAGGATTTTTTAAAACCACCAGCATTCCTTAAAAATACCTATTTTAAAGGCAAAAACAGTACTCCAATGTGTAACAGTACTCCAATGTGTAACCTTCATGGTTTTTACTGGAACTTACTGCCATTTAGAGCTGGACAGTCAACTTTAAAATGTAGAGCAATATTCCACAAGTCCAATCAAGGAACTGTATTTCAGGTTGAGAACAGTATCCATTTCTGTACTTGGAAAGCTTCTGCAAATGTTTTATGATGTGGTTGGAGTTCATAAGTAGAGCTGCCAGGACAGATGCATCACTACATTGGAAATGCAAAAAATTTGCATTGTGAAACTGTGGGAAGCTTTTCTTTCATGTGGGATGGGAGAGGGCAGGAGACGAGACCCAAAGTCCTGTCTCTGTCGCTTTTTTATCAGTTAGATTAGAGTATCTTATTCATCCTTCACTCACAAGCCTCCTCATTTGCTTTAGGAGCCCTTTTTGCCAATCAGATTGGAAGGAGTCCTGTCTGACCTCTCTGATCTGCCAGTCATCTGTTAGGACACCTCTGAAGCCTAAAGGTTATCTTTGATGGGTGAGATCACGATACAGCTGAGAGTGACATTAAGAGAAATCATGCAATTGCCAGCTTGCATGAAGCTCCTCTAAATAAGTGTTTCCATCTTACTCATTTCACTAATTTTAGTTTTGTTGTGTGTGCCTGGGATAGTACTTTAGTTCATAGCTTTGTCTATGTCACTGGAGTGCCCTCCTGTTTACCACTGTGATACAAAATTTGATTTCTTGAACCTATTGATGTTTTCTGCTAAGTATTTTTGATGGACCATATTGATAAATGCATTTTTAAAACTGTATTTGTTATTGTGGGAATTTTTTGGGTTTTGGGGTTTCTTTTGTTAACCAGACATGAAATTTATTTATCCCTTAGTGTTGCGTTATTGGTATATAAGTGTGTACCACTGAGAAGAGTAAGAGACAACTAAATGAGGGGCAGGAAAGGGGATAAGCGTCGTTCACTTTGGAAACCCAAAAGTTTTCTTTCAACCCAGCATTAGACTGGGGGGAAAAAAACCCCAAAAAACAACCCAGTGTTTGTATGAGCATATTCCAGGCTGAAAAGGCTTCTTCAGGGTAGTGAGTTCTAAGGGTTCCTCATAAGTGCCCGTCCATGAGGAATTCTTTAACAAGTATTTAATGCTGAATTCAGCTGCCTTGGAGAGAGCTTTTACATTTCTGAGAATTTGTTTTTCAATGTGAGTAGTTTGAGATCGCAAAAAAAAAAAAAAAAAAAATTTAAAGAATTTTCAATTTGATAAACCTTAAAGGAAGTATATTGTGTACCTAACAGTCGTGTTTTCAGTCTTGATACAGATTTTTTTCCTCCTTGACTTCTCTTTGGATAAGTCCTAAGGATTTTAAAACTCAGGTTTGGGGAGGCCAGTATTACAAGCAGGTTGGCTGGCAAGACTTGGTAAGCTTCACTTCTGCAAGCCCTTCTCTGCTTTTAGTGACAAACAGGAGTGAGCTTACCATAGGATTTTAAGAGCACATATTTCTAATAGAACTTGGCAGTTGAAGGGCTAGAGAAGCATTTTAATCTTTTGTGCCCACCCAGTCTCTATACAAATGTAAATATGTCTGTCTTTAACAATTTGCCAAGAAATGTGGTTTTAATTTGTTAGCAGCAATCCCACTCCCTGCAGCTCTTTCAGAGCCGAGTCGCAAGTCTGGCGGTGCTTTGACGTTTTTCTCTGTCATGGTGTCATTGTTTATATGATGTCTGCTTCTGCTGTCCTCCCTTTTATGCCTGGAATATTTTTCTTTAATTATTTCACTGCCTAAAAGGAATTTGGGATTACTAGACAGGATGAGAGCAGATTAGCTTTTTTTTGTTTCTTTAACAAGTCTTGAAGTTCCCATAGGAAATAAATAGTATTCCCAAAACAGAGAATGTTTTTTATTCTTTTTTTAATTAACTAAAATTATTAAGTCTAATAAAGAAAATAAAGGAAGTATCACCAATAATGGCTGAGTGTCTTAGTAGTATACGGAGTGCCCATTGTTGTTATTTATGACTCTCTGTGCCTTCTATTGTGGACTTATTCCAGCCTTAGGGAGTTTACATCACTGCTAATAGCAAAAGGCTCTCTGGTTCCCACAGAGTCTTTCAAAGACTGACTCATATGCCTTATGTTAATTGTTCAGCTCTCAAAATACAGCACTTACAGGGTGTGGTTCCGAGGGGAAAATCTACTGTACTTAGAGGGCATGTTCAGAAGTGTTTCACATATAAATCATTTTGATTTTTAATTTTTTTGATGCCTTAACCCTTTTCTGTCAGTGCTTTATGTGATAAGCTATTTGAAAGCAAAACAAAAGGTTGATGATAGCATAGTGAGGGAATGTGTTAGTTTTTCACCTCCAGAGCATTGACTACTGCCTGACTCAACTCACAAGTAACAGGACTTGGTCATCTTTGCTTCTCCAGGCTCTGCTTTTCACACCCTGGCACGACGGTTCATATCAGATACAGGTTAGAACTGAGGTTTGGTGCTTCTTTGCAGTCGTGAGGATGTGTGGGCAGGAGCTGCCCCCAGTCCTCCCCTGGATTTTGTAGCAAGTGCTGTTTTCCACACATTGCTTACCACATGTACAAGAATTGCCTTGGTGGGCTGGGACTCCTGGCACGGTGGCTGTGCTGAGGACTGAAGAAGGTTTAACAGAATTAACCTTAAAGCAGAAACTCAAATGCTTCTGCTTGAGCTCCTGCTCCCTGGCCAAGGGTGAGTGCTCTCCAGCTGCTTTGATGCAGGAGGGTTGTGCAAGAGCCTTCAGTCCAAGTTGTGTGACTGTTACTGGAAATCACAAGAGTTTCTTTAGGCTTTGCAGGCTGTCCTCTCTTAAAATTAGCAAAACTCTTGAGTATCTTAATAATATTCTTGCCTTTAATAGTTTACAAAGTTTGAAAATGTATTTAGTCAAATTAGGGGAATCTGCCTCTAAAGCAATTAATCCCTCAGATTAAACTAGTTAAGCTAGATTTCTGAGGTTGAAATCACATTGCACATATGTGCCATGTTTTTTCTGCCTCCTGTAAACACACTCATTGCAGCTTTAGTGGACAGAACTTGACGCATCTCTCAGTACACACATTTGTGTAATTTGCCTCTGAAAGGAGGGTCAAAACAGCTGTAGATTTAGGTGCCAAAATGACTTTACTTCTTTGCCTGACTACCCTCCTGCTTACAAAACAGGAAGCTGTTTTCACTGGCTATTTCTTCTGGAAAGAGCATGGAGATTTCCCCTCTCTCCTTTAAAACAGATAAAAGAATGAGCAGGGCTTAATCTCCCCTAAGTGACAGGTTCCTGAGGGGTTTTCCAGGCAGAGGTCATGTACAGGCTTTGGCTTTGTGCCTCAAAGGCTTTCTCTAAGTTCCTCAGTTCTTCCATATCACCTGGTTCCGGTGTGTTCTCTTCACGGCACAGAGCAAGGACCAGGCTAAATAAGCACTCCCTGGGTTTGGTGAGCCCCTGTCAGAGGCTGCATCATGCAGGCTGATGGAAGAACATGCTGTCAAAGCCGAGGAGATGCACAAAGTGTCTTCTCTTTTTAACTTTACCTCTTTTTTTCCTCTCCTCCATAGCCTCGGAGATAATACTTTTTTGGAGTATGTGGTAGTTAGTAATGGAGTCAGCAAATGGTCTTTCTCTGATGGAGATTGTTTCATTGTGAAAGGAAATGCTCACAGCTTGAAGAAAAAGAGCATTTTCCTTCCCTCCCGCTCGCCCCAACCTCATATTATGTAAAACCATGGTGCTGCTGTTAGCTGAGACCAGAAAGAATTCCCCTGTTGTCCTGTAGTAGCCAACCACTACAATCTGCGAGCGTTTAAATGTTAGAATTAAAAGTTTTAACCCTTGCCTTCTTCAGTGAGCAAACAACACTGTGTATGTTTTTCATAAGTATGGAAAACGATGGGAATTCCTCTGAGAATAAGCGTATAGACCACTGCGCCAGTCAGTCTCTTCAGAAAAAAAACTGACAAACATGCTCCTGTCTGCAAGAGAGATTCCTGGCATTTGTCACAGTTTGAGCCACAAGGATGTCAAATATTTGCCAGCAGTTTCCTCAGACGGTTTGGAAAGCTCCTTCCTTTACATTGCAGCCTTGTTTGTTTGTGGTGTATTTTAGCATATGAAATATGTTGGTTGGGAGTCTGAAAGGGAAGGGAACTGACTAGACTCCCAAATATTAAAAGATTAAAAATAATTGTTTCTCTTAGACTGCTCAGATCAAAATAATAAAGAACAGCTGTAAGTCTTAGTATTAGAAATGGAGTTTTCTGTTGAATAATCATAGCTTGATGTGTCATGTTTTAAACCTGTATTTTCTTTTGGAGCAGAAAGAAGAACTTTCCAGTGGGACGTCTGAATATTTTACTGAATCTGCTAAGAACAAGAAGCTTAAGATTAGTCTGAATGAACAAATAAAGCAAGACATCCTGAAAAAAATGTACGTCACTATTCTTTCTAACCTCTTAAATTTAAAATGGGTAAAATTTGGGTTGGTAGAATCTAGCCTATGTAACAAAATTTCAAATAATATAAAATACTTTACAAAGCATTGTTTTAATTTTCTAAGAGATTACTACTCTAGTGGGGGTAAGCACATAAAATGATTGTTGCAGTTTTTTACAGCATGCAGAAAGCTCTTACAACCCACATAGATATCTCACATAGCACTGGGCAGAATCGTTTTTTCCTTCAGTGAAGCTCTGAGCCAAAATAAATATGTGATGCTTGAATCGGATGAAAAACATTTTGCAGATATATTTTTTTTGTTCATTTTGAGAATCTGGACCACTGATCATAGTTAAGGTGTAATGGATGGGAAGGGTGAACTGGTCAGCTGACTGTGTCACTGCTCCTCTGCAGTACCACGGTACCACCCTGACTTGCCAAGCTGCCAGCAGCCCCAAATCACCTGTGAAATCAGGTGTTTGCTGTGAGCCCTGGCAACCTCTCTTTTTACCCACGTTTCTTTAGAAACAAGGTTAGATTTGGGGGTATGACAGCTCTACCTGTTTTGGACAAGCCCTCTTTGTGAAGAATTAGATACACTGACCTGGGAGCTGCTCAGCAGCAGCAGGGCAACATGAAGTGGTCTCAGTTTGGGGCAATCGGTAGTAACATGTTTAAACTCAAAATGCAGCTTCAGTACTTGGGCATAAAGTTGCTCTTATGGCCTGTGTAAAATCTAAATTCATAGCTAACATGCTGCCAGGGAGTGTTTATGTACTGACACTCCATCAGGTCCCTTGTGATCCCATTTTCCTGTATAATTCCTTTTAGAATATAATCTACTTGCATTACCAAAGTCCTTCCCAGATGAACGGGCTTGATACTAGATGAGTAGTGGTTAACTCCAAAGTAATGCTTTGAAATGTCCTGGGAAAAATTCCAGAAGAACATTCTAAAATAGAGATTAGAAGCTCTCACACAGAGACTTGCTCGCTGCCTCTCCCTGCCTGCCCCCTCTGTCCTGTAGGATATACATTATGCATGTGGATATATGGGAATGGTTTGAAATCATTTAGGCACTTATGAAATCCTATTTTATCAAGCCAGTTCAGAAAGGAATTCAATATACTTCTGCTGTGCTGACCTTTAACATCTGTAATGAATCCAGTTCTGCCTTTTGGAATAGAAAATGAACTCACTCCTTCATGGCTTAGTCATTAATAAATAGGGTTCTCCCCTAGTGCAGTGGAAAATCAGATGGATAACACTTGATATTATCCACATTAGACAAACATTGCTGCTTGTCAAGATGATATACAGGGATTTTTTTCCACATTCAGAAAGAGAGTGGCCCTAGTGGTGGTGCAGAGTTTGGAAGAAGGGCAAATAGAGGCAGTAAAGATTCTTTTCTAATTTAAAAAACAAAATTTCTTTTTTTATTGCAGTGTGAAAAGAACAAAAACAAGGAAACGTAGTGCAAGCAAACCTCAAATCAGCAAGAACTCCAAGAAAGTGCATCTTGGCTCAGTGGACTCACAGACAGAGAACAGAAAGGACTGTGAAACTGCTCTCAGTCCTCGGTCTGATGTGAAACGTAGAAGTCCAGGCCTGCTGAAGGACTGCACAAATACAGTTGAGAGCAGCTTGAAGCTTCCTGTTTTAGAGCTGGAAAATTATGTTAATCAGAGACAGGCAGATGATGTTAGCAGCCAGCAAAAACCTCATGCTCTGGAGAGGTTGGAGGTGAGTCTTCTAAGTGAGAAACCTCATTGTAGCTCTGAGTCAGCACTGCTGGGTCCAAAACAAAGTCAAAAAGTGACCAAAACACAGGCTCAACTAAAGAGCTGTGGGTCAGAGGAAAAGTTAGAGCAACTCGAAAAGGTGTCCTCTGAAGGGACTCCTTTAATTTCTATCAGTACAGAAATGAGTAAATGCAATGGCGATCGTTTGCATCCATTCCTGGAGGAGAAGACCCCCCTTAATTCCAGGTTGTTTTCTAATCAAGAGATGACAAAGACTGCAGCTGACAAGAAAACACTAATTTTGACAAAAAACCCCTCTCAGCCTCTTTCTCCGAGGAACAGTAGAGTGCAGACAATCCAAAATGAGCCAAGCACAGCCACCCAAGAACTGCCTGCAATGCCATCATTGAGTCTAGAACTGCAGCCTGTGTCTTCAGAGAAGCTTTCCCAAAAAAGAAAACAAGAAGATGAAAATGGTCTCAGGAAGTTAAAACTGCGAAGGCTTAAGAAGTCTTAAAATGTGAAGTATCACCTTGATGGCACGAGTGGTCAACTAAATCTGTGTGTAGGCAAAAAGTAGGAAGCAATTCAAAATTATGGAAAATTTTAATAAAAATACAAAATCAAATTAGAGAAGATGTTTTAGGAAAATTTAGTTAACTAAGTATGTTAGTCATTTGGAACCGGAAAGAGGATAATCCTTTGAAGTTTAAGAATTATACATTAATATTGCATGATCCAGCATCATATTTATAGGCAGAAGAATCTCACATAGTATTTACTAAGCAAAATTTTAGATCTGGGTATGTTTTAGTGCTATTAAAAATTCATATCAGCTGATGGGAGCAGAATAAAACCCCTTTCGTGGTCTGTTAGCAGCTGCAGTTATTCAGTGTTTTGCTTGTTTCTGGACACAGTTTATTTTACTAAAAATTAATCCTTTGTGCTAAAAAGTTCACAACAATAAGGCAAATGGAGTCTTTTTCAAATAAACCTTTAAGCAGGATTAATAGCTGATAATTTGAGGCCCACCTTTTCAGCGAGGTTTCAAAATAACCATAGTTTCTGCTTGTACAGTTTTAATATGAACATTTATTTCTAGCCCATGTTGTGGATACAAGTGATCATGCATTCACTCTTTGGAAAAATGAAGGTTGGTTTTATATATTTAGATCTATATATTTACACCTGAACCATCGCTGTTGGGTGAAGGTCATACATAAACATATGGACACATCTTCATGCATTCATTTTTCAAAATCAGGTCCTGCTTGTGTGCAAGGACAACACGCTGGTTTTCTTGTGTTAGTGATACTCCAGTGAGCTTTTACTTTAAGACAGAGGTAATTTTTCATTGCACAGTGCTTTTTCGTACTGCTTTTGAATTTATATGCTAATGAGCTAAGGAAATGTACCTTTATTTCATGTCTGTCTTTTTTAAATGTGTAAAATAAATCTATAAGCAATTTTCTTTCATAGTTCTCTTAAAATCAGTGTGACCACAGACACTGAATCAGCAGTGCCCTGGCAGCCAGGAGGGCCAGCTGTGAGGGAGGGGATTGTCCTGCTCTGCTCTGCACTGGGGTGGCCTGCCCTGGAATATTGTGTGCAGTTTTGGGTTACACAATATAAGAAAGATATTAAGCTCTTACAGAGTGTCCAAAGGAGGGTGAGAAGATGGTGAAGGGCCTGGAGGGGAAGTATGTGAGGAGCAGACAAACGTGGCCTGTTCAGCCTGGAGGAGACTGAGGGGAGACCTCATTGCAGTTACAACTTCCTCTGGAGGGGCAGGCACTGATCTCTGCTCTATGGGGACCAGGGACAGGACCCAAGGAATGGCATGAAACTCTTATCAGGGGAGGTTTAGGATGGATATTAGGAAAAGGTTCTGCACCCAGAGGGTGTTTGGGCACTGGAACAGGCTCGCCACGGAAGTGGTCATGGCCCCAAGCCTGTCTGAGTTCAAGAAGCATTTGGACAATGCTGTCAGGCACAGAGTGGGATTCTTGGGGCTGTCCTGTGCAGGGCCAGAAGCTGGACTTTGATGATCCTTGTGGATCTCTTCCAACTCGGCATATTCTACAGTTCTATGATTTTATCTGGAGCAATTTAGAAAAATCTCACTGACATTTACTTATGACCGTGGGTATCCTCATTGAGGTTAAGAAGATGATTCACATCTATGAGCATTAGAGTTGGTGGTGTAACACAAGTCCTGATGAGAGCTGGCAGCTCTGCAGTTGACAGCAAGGCACGGTTGATTGTACAGCTTCTTTCTGCAAGAAATAATTTCTGCACTGGCTGTAAGTGAAAGAGATTCTGCATCTCTCTAGAGGACATGTTCTCTTTTTTCTTTCAGCTGTTTGTGTGATGTTTCTCAGTGCTTTGCAGTCAGGTTGTTAACCTTACCCAGCTTCAGGCTCTGCTGAAAGATCTTTCCTTGTAACAGCAAAACCAAGGCTGCAAAAAAACCCTGGTTTGGAGGAAGAAGAGCCTGAGGTATGTTTACTGTTGTCTTTTCTATGGACCTTTTTGATGGACTTGAAAGAGGTATAAGGGCATTTAATGAAGTATTTATCAGAAAAATAAGAGTAATTAGAATAGTTTGATAGTTTATATTAAAGGTTTAATGTAGATAAGTATCAGAAACCAGAGGGCAACCACATACAGTTTTTATCATCCCATACTGTTATTAAATATAGTTTAACCTTATAATTACAATTTAGTTATAATACTAACTGAATAACGTAGCTGCCTGCACCCCTGCAAATAGTGTCATATATTTCTGGGGGGCTTGGGTACATTACACTTTCTCACAATGGTATAGTTGTATCTTTGCTATTGCCCTTACTGCCCCGTTAGGTTTGAGGCTCCTTGGAGCTGTGGATTTAAAGCTTTAAAAAGTTTTGTCTTGGATCCTGTCAGATATGCAGTTATTCAGGGAGAAGTTTGAATTCATGGTCATTTCTGGGTTTTAGGTGATGTTGCTGCCCTGAACTGTTGTTTCTTTTGTCTATGCAGCAGGACTTGTAAGATCTGCCCTTTTGCAGACCTGGTGGGTGCTTTGAGTGATTCTGGGACACCCAGGCTGTGTTGCTATCATGTCTCTCTTTTCTCTCTACTTTACACACAGGGTCCTCTTCTCAGTCTTCCTGTTTTTCGTTATCACCCACCCCCTTGCACCCTGAGGATTGGCACAGGTGTGGTCTGACATGCTCTTGAACCATTTCCTAAATCAGGTTTAGGGGGAAAAAAAGAACCTGGAAACTCAGCAATTTCCAAATCATGGCCGTGGCTTTCTATTAGCAGTTTCCTTCTCACCAGCATTAGCACACCTTTCTGTTGCAAATAATGATTATTTAAGGCTCTGTTGTGTTCTAAGACTGCTATGGAAGTGCAGAAATAGCATCTTTGGTTCATTTTTTATCTCAAACCAGCCAGTTTTGGTGGGTTTCTATTTTTAAGAATCATCTGGTTCATTTGGTCTGTGCTGTTTGCTGATAGTGAAACACCCCTTTCCCAGTGAAACACTTTCTAAAGTGTGCAGACGATTGTTTCCATTATTCTTTACATCAAAGGAGTTAAAAATATTTGTTTAGTGAACTTTTGTGTTTAAACACACATCAAAAGCTAGGTCAGCCTTTTACATAATCATTTATAAAGAGGAAGCAGCTGATGTAAAATCTCCCCTGCTCAGTGTTGATCAGTAGGAAGGTTTAAAGTATCCCAAGGGTTATTGTGAGCACTAAGCTTTGTGCTGATTCTGGTGTTACCTGCCAGGTAAGAATCCAAACTTTACTTGCTACAGAAGGTTTTGACCAATTGAGGTTAAAGAGCCTTCCAAAGGCATTTATTTGGTCAGTGAGTTCCTTCTCTCTCATCTTGGATGAGATTGAATTGGTATTTTTATAGCGTCATCTCATTGGCTTTTGACTGGAAAAGAGAGTCTTTCTAAAGAAAAAATGGAGGAAATATTTTTCTGCTTGCAATTGCATAAGAAAGATGTAAAATAGACTTTCTTAGATTGCATATTATGAGTAGTTTTCTTTTGGCTGTATCAGTACCCCGTGAAAGGTTTTGTTCTGTATTAAAACAGGCTGCAGCAAACAGAGGCAATAATGGCAAGTCTTTTTGCCAGCAGTGGGAAGTGTGGGTTGGCCTCAGAAATTAGCTTTAATAAAAGGCACTCCTCACATCTTTGCTTTGTGCTTTTTTCTTCTCTAATAAGCATTAACTGGCTTCCACTCACCTGTGTGAGGGAGAAGTTGTGGGCTGGGGTGCATGGGAGCCCTTCATCAGAGGGGTATCAGGAGCTGAGCCTGGAGGGAGGGGAATGTGCTTATTCTGACAGCTGGGGCAGCACTGAGGGAACTTTTTCAAGGTAAAGCAAGCTAGGTATAAGGAGCTGTACTGCAAACGCTTCACTCAACTTGTTCAAGGGGTTTTGTCCACCTCTTTTTTTTCCCAGATAATTAAAATAGAACCTGGTAGTGCGTGAACTTGTCCTTTCCACGGTGGCAGTGACACTTTTAGATGGGGACTTTTTGTTTGTTTGGTGTTGGCTTATGCTGAGAAATCCTAAAAGAGTTGTGGAAATAATGTAGTGTCACAGGGCATTTCAGCTGTAACCTGGAAATTGTCAAGGGAATTAACCACAACTGTCCTACCTTCTTTACTATCCACTGAAAATATTCCAGAGCTGGAAATTGGTTCCTGTGAGAGCCGACAGTGCTCCTTGTATGAATGAGGATTTCAGTGATTCATTCCCATTCTCTCCAAATGAAATCCTTTAGTACAGTAGTAGGAATTGGTACTCCAGAGCTCCCTAACTACTTTGCTTGCTGTCACAATAATTGTCTTTTTTATTTATGCATCAGATCTTTAAAGAAAACTGTCTAACCTCTCATTCTAGAGCTGGGCATGCCCCTTATTAATATGAATATGATCTCATAGTTCTAGAATAAAAGGAATAGAGATTTATTTCTCCACCCTGTAGAGAAACTGGTTGAAACAATTTGCACATCACAGAGAAGGTGCTCACTGGCAGATCTGGGCTGGAACTCTGGGCTGACGCCCTGTCTGATCTCACATGGCTCTGCTGCTGCTCCAGTGCTGGGGAATCAGCTGCTGAACCATACACAGCCTGCACCCTTCCCTCCTCCTCCCCACCAGAAGTTGGAATTGATCATTGCATGGCTTTTTTACTGTCTTTTCCCTCTTTTGGGAGCAATCACTGACCTTTGCAAGCAAACTCTGAGTGCGCTGGCAAACACTAATTACAATGGCCACTGCTGTCAATGCTGAAAAAAAGAGGAAGCCAAAAAAATCTTAAATATTCTTGCTTCCTTTAGGAGGGGAGGAGGAGGTTATGCAATCACTTCCATTTTCTGGGGCGGAAAAGGCCGAATTTGGTACTTCCCTTGTCAGAACTTCTCATCTTTGCATGCACTCCTAAAAACATGAAGGCTTAGCCTTGTGACTCCGCAGATGGCAGGGGCAGTGCCCCAGGCCCTGGATGGCCAGGGAGACAGGGCTGGATTCAGCCTAAGGGCTGGGGATAAAGAGCAGAATCAGGAGTCCTGAAGAAGCCAAGAGAGCATAACCTTCTACCTTTTCTAGCGTGGCAGGGAGCTGATAAATAACATGAACTCTTGGTGTGCAAGTGGTGTGTCTGTGGAAGGCAAAATGGTTTCCCCAGCACCATGGCTGGGAGGGGCAGGTCTCGTGTTTGGGCCCCACACTGGTTCATATTTGAGGCTGCAGGTGTCCCACTGCTCTCAGCTGCCCTCGGCTCCTGTCAGCAGTGCAGAGGGAGCCGTTCCCAAGGCTGGCGTTCCCCCGGTGACAGGAATATGTTGGCGTTAAGGCTGATGTAACGTGCACCATCAGCACCTTTCCCAGTTACCTCTACGTAAGATGGGCCCTTTCCATGCGGAGGTGCAGAGCTTTGATGTGGCTGTGCTTGAGCTGAACCAAACCCAGATCTGGCAGGCTGTAGGTAGAGCAAAGCTGAGAGTGCTAATGGGAGTAATTTTATTTTATTTTAAAACACCTGTGTTTAACTGGCAGCTGAGGAAACATGTATTTTTCAGGTCTTAGATGAAGAAGGATCCAAAGAACAAACACGCATTAGCAGTGGGAAACTTCTGACTAAACAGAATATGTCTTCCCCGACTAGTAAAGTGTGAACTGGCAAAGTATGATTTCCACAAAAATAAATGTGTCTTGGTATTCTAACAGGGAAGCCTTAAACTTCATGTTTCTATTTATTTTCATGGCAACGGAAACCACTTCATAGACCAGCCCTCAGCTTGGTGGTGGATCTGGGCTTTGGAGGACTGGTTTGGTGTTAAATTCACCAGTATAACTTTTGGAGGTGCCACAGAGATATGGGGATTAATTAATAAATACCATTGTAGCGATTCCACAGAATTTTCTTCCCTCCCTCTGTACAACTTGTGCAGTTCTAACACCAAGAGGAAGTGATGAGTTCTGTGGGAAAATCAAGCTGTCTGTGGAGGAGCTCTGCGGTACCAAAGCCTCAGCATGGTCCATATAGCACTTTGGAGCACAGGAAAGGCTGGAAGTAAATAAATCAATGCTGTGCTCAGGGCTCTGACATGTTTTGAAGCTTGAGGAACTCAGGTTTTTCTTCCACTGAGTCCTCAGAGACGTAAAGAGCTTTGTCACTATGTGAAATGATTAAGTCTGTAATTAGAATTTGCCTCAGTAGGTTTTGAAGAATGTATGTTCTAAGGAATTGCAAATGCCCTATTTTTTTGAATTATTTTTTGCTTAACAGAAGGCAGACTCAAGTTCCTACAAATTCGGGTGTTTCAGCCATTTGGAAGAAGGAGTTGCTTCTATGTCACTGAATTTGAGACCTACATGAGCAGTAGACATCAGGTTGATGGTTAATTCAACATTAAAAATACAGGAAAGCATCCAGTGAATATCCTGGCTTTGCACTTGGGAGGCAGGTGGAAATTTCTACTATATTTAAGTGCCTTTTTTAGACATGCTGTGTTTGCTTTATTGCAGATTTAGAAGCCAGGGAACAAAGGGAAATAAATACTCGTGGGATTTGTTTGATGAGGAATTATTGAAGTGGTCAGATGAAGCTAATCTTGTTGACTTCCCATTCAGCAGGCATTAAACTGACAAGGCTCCAGGCATGTGATTGGGAAGAGTAAGAGCAGCCCCCACACCAAGGTAGTACAGTCAGGTTGGAAATCTTCTTTTAAAGTGAGTTTAAAGTAAAAAGTAACACTGCTTTGATTTTATCATTTTCTTTAGACAGCTGTAAAGAAGATACACAACAAAGTATTTCTCACTCTCAGATTTTGTCAGCATTCATTTACATTGCAGCAATCTGTATATAAAACATTTATTTACTACAAAGACGGATGCAAAGGCTTAACCTTGCAGCAGGTTGGTTTCGCTCTTTTTCAGTTAACTTGTTACACAGTTAATTGTTCCTTCAGCTTTCCAGTGGCCCCTTACTAGAACAACTTTGCAGCTTCATCAGAACATGCTAAAATCAGAGCCAGCCAACCCCTCCACTTCCCCAGGCATCCCCTTGAGGTGGGAGGGGCAGCTTTAGTTCAGCATCCAAAGCCATCATGTTGAATATTTTAAGAGTTTATTTTATGCTTTACAAAGCGCTTTTTGCCCATCAGAAATCAGCATGATCTATGGATCCCTTCCCATCCAGGTCAGCATTTTGGATCTTGCCTAGCTACTTTGACTTGGTTACATCTGGGGGCAGCCCATTGGCCCATGCAGAGTAAACTCATTGCACAATTCCAGTCGCAGCATCATCCTCTGAGGAGTACACAGAGAGACACTGGCCAAGAGACAGTGAGAACAAGGGACATGCTGCTTTCAAACCCCTCCAATCCCAGTGGGAGCCAGAGGGGAACATGTAATCATCTAACAAAAAACTGACTCCACCAAAGGCAGGGGCAGGTCTTGGAAACCTATTGCAGCACCTGCCCCTGCTTTGGCACAACTGACAGGCCAGGAGCACCTCCGAGCTCAATAATCTCCACGCTCTTTTATGTTTTCATACAAAAAATTTAATAAATATTACTTTTCAAGATTTATTGCCAGGAACAACACATCAAAGATGCATTTTCATATAACACTAATATCACAATACAAGGTATCTTCATGATCTCAATGGTTAACCACCGAGATGACTATGTTTATAAGCCTTTTGATCTTAAACATCGTAATAGCACTTTGATTTCCTCACTTGTTAAGGCGGGCAGTGTAATCTATGGCAAACCTACACAGTGATCTTACTGGACATTCTACTGTTCAAGTATTCAACAACTAGCTTATTAGAATACTCCCTAAATGCAGTAGATTACAAAAAAAGTCAAATCTACAAGTGGTTCAGTATTACATATTCATGGTGAGAAAAAATAATTAGAATTTACAAAATAAGATTGCTGTGTTTCCAACTTCACACGCTAATTTGATATTTTTAATTACATGCAACCACTCACATTTCATCTACATAAAGTAATAGCTCAGTTTTGTTCCCTTAAACTGCTTCTTAGCAGATTATCTGCCTGTCACTCGGTTTTCAAGTCTAAAGCAGCAAAAAAAATTTTCTAGTCTAATTCTCTAAACTGCCTCAGTCAGGTACTTACAAATAGTCTTAAAGTGATACTATGGAAGGTGTTTCAAACGTTTGACATTGTACAAAAACCAGCATCAAGGCATGAAAGCCCATCCTATTAAAAATAAACTATTTTAGAACACCTTAGTTTTGGCATATAGGCAACATGTAACAAGAAAATAAATTCAAAATAAAGAAGCCACGAGCTTACAATGCTATCAAAAACCTTCAACTCTAAACACATACATATAAATAAAAAGGAATGATATTTTAAGGCTCTTGATTATTAAGTTAATAAATCAAATATACACAGTGATTAATAAAAAAAGAATTATTTACATATCTATACAAACTTCTATTTTTGACACATTTTCCTCTTTAAATTCTTCATTTACCAGCAACTGCTGACAAGTTCCCCCCACCCACCCCCAACAAAAATACAATAAAAAAATAAATAATAAACTTATTTTTGATAGTTGCTGTGGTTCCGAGCTGCAAAGGCACTTTCAAATACAGAACTAGTTGTACGTCACCATAAAACCAATATACAAAAAACTCAAATTCAATAAATATAAATAAAATGTATTATTCTAAAGAAACTGTATAAATTGGAACATCTGGCAGGGAAAAAAAAAAAATGAACACTAAGGAAGAGTAGTAAGGCTATGTAATACCTTACGGAACGTTTCCGTGATGGATCAGCTGCAGCTGAATTTACAGGAGGGCACTTTTGACTAGTTTTGCATAGATGTGAAATGCAGCACTTGGTATTCCAGCCAACCACAGCAACTATCATTGCCAGTGTAAGCCAGCTTGTCCAAACTTAAATTAACACAGGGATTCTAAGTAAATAATAGCCTTAGACTCAAATATTACACAACAGTTTAAGAACTACAAGCTCTTGAGTGCCTTTATAATGGTACTTAAAGGCCCTGCATGGCAGCACCCCACCGTCTGCTATACGATGTACTCCATCCGATTTAGGCTTTGTGCACTCTCCAAGTCTCTGTTGTCCTGTTTATTTGTCCAGTTCGGGTGTTTTGTAGGGGTGCTGTTGGGGGGCTTTTCATCTCTGTCTACCAAAGTGTATGCTGGCTGCTTGGCAAATCGGGCCTTCTGCTGGTGTTTGTCCATGTCATCTTCCTCCACCTCGGAGTTGTGTGTCCTTATTTTGGCGATTTTGGAGTTTTTATTTTCGTAGTCTTTAATGGGGACAGTATTTGCTCCATGTTTCTCAATGGGGTTTTTGATCTGATTCAGCTGCTCCCGCACGTTGTTGGTGGTGTTGTCGTCGGAGGCCGTGTGAGTGTGGCTGCTCTGCTTTCGGCGCTTTCGGATGCACCAGTAAAACACAGTGACCAGGCAACAGATCCAGGCGACTGTTAGGACCGAGCTCAGTAATGGCACCAGGAAATCTGGAAGAGAGAGGAGAGAAGTTAGGCCTGCTGTGAACCAAAGGCGCCACTCCAGGCTTTCTACAAAGGAAACAAATTTCAGTTCCTATTTCTCCACAAGGAGCACAGAAGAGTAGCAGCCCTTTTACCAGGTTAGGCCACTGTTTTAGAGCATTTTCAAAACCTTTGGGGGTTTTTTTGAAGTAAAAAGACCCTGGTGCATAACCTCCCCCGACTCTCCCCAGAGAACAGGGCCAAGAGGCAGAGATTCCAGACTTGCTAGAAATCTCCAAAGTGAGGAAAGCCTCAGCCCCTTGGAAGGGCTGTTCTAGTCAGCGCAAGGGTACAGGATTCTGTGGACAAGGACCAGCTCACCTGTTTTGCTCTTCACCGGCCGCCGCTGCACCCTGACTTCGGCCACTGCAGCAATGAGGGTGTTGTTCCCGTCCCGCTTACTGACGAGGTCGATGATCTTATCGGTGATGTCTTTGATTGGGTTTTCCTCTTCCCCGATATCTTCTGCAGACTGCAGGAGAAGGCACACAATTAACACCAAACACCAGATCAGATGCACGAGGCAATCTGCTATTTATAAACTTTCACAGTCAGTTAAAGCTCTTGGTACTTTTAACACGTAAAAATAACCGAATCAGGAACAAAACAAAAAGAACAAGTAAGGGCAGAAAGCAAAAGTGCAGAATTTTTGTCCCTATCCTTAAAAAGGCCAAAACCACTCCCCAACAGCACGGATGTAGCACAAAAATATTTTACTCCCCCTATTACAGTTGCCCCCAGATGGCAGCTTTCAGGTATGCACATGTAACCAGGATTCCATCCCCGTTCTTAAGGGGAATCAGGATGGAAACTAAACCACAAGTAGTGCTGACAAAGCCAGGAATTAAGATTTTTATGAAATCCACATGTGCTACACATATCCAGACAATTAACTACTAAGACATTTAAAAATATTCCAGGAATACTTACAATAGCAACATGAATTTCATTATTTGCCAAGTGGGAAGGCTCACAGGTAATATAGATGGAATATTCAACAGAAACATTCTTCAGAATATTCAGATTCCTCAATTCACTGCAAACATGCTCTGTGGTAAGGCCCTGGAGGACACAAAAAAAGTGTTGGGTTTTTTAAATACATATGCACACAAACACAGAGATAGAATACTTGTTTGTTTGTGGGTTTTTTCCCTGCCCTGAAGTAAGAAGTTCTCAAGGGAAAAGGAGGTGGAATTCCCTCCAAACCAGCTTTTGTTCTTCTCTAGACACAAAAACATTTATGGTAGAAGGCTGTATTAGTCCTTCTCTGTTTTCTGTTTACTTTGATAAAAAAGGCAGTGTCAGCTTTTACTGTATTTTTCCCTATGAAAAAAAGTCATTCCATGCTCTGGGAAGCAAATCCGCGTGTGCCACAGCACAGTGAGCTGCTGCTACTTACCGGTGCCATCATTTCTTTGTTAAAGGTGAAGGTGATGTTGGCACAGTTGTCCTGGTAGTAGGAATCTGAGTTGCACTTGGTCCTCACAGGCTGCTGGTTGGAAGGCCAGCACTCCCCCACTGCGGCACAGGGGTGGGTGAAGCAGTGGTCATCCCGCACAGGGACACAGGCATGGCCACTGGGGCACTCGCTGTGACCTTTGCCATGCAGGACACAGGGCCGAGGGCCACACCAAACCTAGGGGAGAAGAAACAGTGGTAAGAATCCATTGGCTAGAGGACAGGAAACAGTAGAAGGTGAACCACAGCACAGCTGTACCTTAGAACAGGTGACTTTTCCATTCAGACACTGACAGGTATTGCAGTCGTCATCCCACTTAGCCCCATCTGGCATTACTCGAACACTGCTAATGCAGGGCCTTCCTGTAACTGAAGAGCAAACAGGATTATAAGCTCAAAATAGGAAAAAAGTGGAAAAAAACCCCAACCCTATAAAACCCTTTCCTAAGTTCATCTAAACTTATCACTAAGTTTTCTTCTTCAATAAAGATACTTGCTTTAAACAACAGATAACATACCCCAAAAACAACCCCATACAACCACAAACCCATCAAGATGTAATTACACAGATCTTGCTACAAGTATTAGGACCAGCTCTGGCATCTGGAATACCTTCTTGGCATCCTGGACCACTGCGACCCGGAGGGCAAATGCAACGGTACCCGTTAATTTCATCTATACACGTAGCTCCAAAGGCACAGGGCGAGGACTGGCACTCGTTGATATCTATGATGGGAAAGAGAGGAAAGAGAGCAGTTACTCCACAATACCCTTTTGTTTTGTCAGAAAAAAAAAACCACAGGAAAGGTTTGCCTACTGGAGCTTTATGTTCATTTTCTAGTGTCTACTGGGAGCTGGATTCCTGCTGGCAGCACCGGTATCGCCTCGGAGCAAGTCCTTTGACATTTCTGCTGTGTGGCACTAGCAAAGATCAAAACCTGACCCCTGTGGCTACTTGAGCTTTCCAAGGGCAAGGACACATTCCTTCTCACACAGACACACTTCCTCTCCTCTGACATGCTCCAGTTTTGTCCCCCACTAGATTCTTAAACTGATGATGACGCTAAACCCCTTCCCAGTTGTATCGCTGCTGTGAGACTTCCATTTCCATGACTGTTATTAAAAAAATTGTTAGTGTCCTCCTACCTGTAATTATTATTAAATTACAGGGAAGCACATACATCACCTTAGGGCTTGGAGGTGGATTAACTGACAAGGTTTTTGGCTGGCACACTTTCATGTCAAGCAGAAGCCTGGGCCACACAAACACACATGAACTGGGAAAATTATCCCAAAGGGCATTTTGCCCACTCAGCTATACCAAGAGGTTTCAGCTCTGCCTGAGTGACTTCAAAATTTCTTTCATTTTCAGTGTGATTCCTGCCCTCCCTAAATCTCCTATGGATCTGGGGACGGATAGAGAAAACACAGGACATTTATCACTTGTCCGATCTACCACTTAACCCAATTAAGATGATTGTCTTGCAACAAGATTCAAGTGAGACAAAAATCCAGATGGAGCACCATTGGAACACTTACTGATCCTGCAGTCAGGCCCTGCAAAACCTGGAGCACACTCACAGCGGTACCAGTTCTCTCCGTCCACACAAGTGCCACTGTTGTAACTGTGGAGAAAAGCCATTACAGACGTTAAAAAACTGCTATGAAGAATCCTGAATTCTAAAACAAATGAAAAAAAGCCAAGGATAAACACAGCAAACTTACCAAGGATGAGGACTGCAGTCGTTTGTGTCTGCAAAGCAAAGACAGACAGCATTAAACATGCAGCCTTTGGCTAATACTGGCAGTAAAGAATGATCAAACTTCCTCTAATGCCCAAGTTATACTTAGTTCAACTTCTACAAAAATATGCTGAAATTCTCTATTAAATTGATTCCAGGCTTCTAGCACGAAATTTGTTAACTACATTATGGAACACATGTACACAGGAAGAGATCCTTGTAAAGAATCTAAAGGGAAAAAAAAAAGTGGAAGCAGACAGAGCTGCTGGTAGAAAAAGAATGCAAGAGAAAGCAAGACAACATCTGTCTCCACTTAGCTGATCTGCAACTTTCTCATGCCCAGGTCAAGGCTCTATCACATAAAGTCATTAAAAACAAAGATTCAGGTGATGCTAAAGCCTACATCAAACAAGCTTTCCCTTCTGGTTTCAATCTTGACTCCAAGGGCGACAGGATGAGCTCATGTTCTCATCATGCAACACTCTGGAGAAGTTCAAACAGAGCTGACTTACTCTGAGTACACGTAGGTCCTTCCCAGCCCTCCTTGCAGACACAAGTGAAAGAATCCCCGCTGACTACACAGGTACCACCATTGTGACAGGGATTTGGCAGGCAGCTGCTGTTCCTTGCTGTAACAGAAACAAGATTTGCCGCTAAGTTGTTAGAAAGCCGTCAGATCTGAGCCAAGAGGAAAAACTGAGGTCACAGATCCACTGCTGCATCTGCTTCCTGGTGATTATGCAGGGTACTTACCTATGTTACAAGTGGCTCCTTCCCATCCTGCAGGACACATGCACTTGAAAGTGTCTCCCTCATCGTAACACGTTCCTCCGTTGTTGCACGTCGCCTCATCACACTGGCTGTCACCTGTGAGAAACCCAAACCATCCTCAGTACTGGTGCTCTCCTAATGCAACAAGTCCAAGTGGCCTATCAGAGCACGCCTGTTATGTTTTGGAAATGCTGAACTTACGGGAGTGGCAAGTTTTTCCTTTCCACCCATTTTTGCATTCACAGAAGAAGTCGTTGACCAAGTCTCGGCAAGTTCCTCCATTGTGGCAGGGGTTTTTACTGCAGTCATTAATATCTGGATATGTTAAAGAGAGAAAACAGGCTCAGTGGTGTTTACAGAATTGACAAACAATGCTTCAAAGGATCAACCCATCCTTAATTTTGGCCCCTGTTTCAATCGTGGATTAAACGCTCCAGTATGTATTTAAAGCTTTAAGCACTGTCATGGAGATTAAGACTGTTTCAACACATGCCTCCAGTTTGTTTTCATTTTGTTTGTAATCTTGTTTCAGTAAACAAGCAGTGAAAAGGCCTATTACATAAACTGCCCTGTTAGGCAGGGGATGGGAGCCCAGTGCTCCCTCCTCCTCTGCTCCAGAGACTGAAAAAATACAGAGAGGCTGTTTCTGAAGTAGTGTCTACTAATACAAAGGGTTTCTTCCTGAAAGTTATCCAAAGGGTAGAGCAGGAAACTGAAGAGTGGGACAGCCAGGTTCTATTCCCAGTCCAGCCTCATAACTTGGGTTTAGTTCCAATACAAAAACCTGGGACTTGGTGGAAAGGACACCTTGTCCTTCCTGCCCTTTGAGGCAGTTTATGTTGAATTGCCGCAGGTCACAACTGTGTTCAAAACAGTACCAGCCATTCCTTCCCAGTGTTCTCCCAACAGATCTTTCTGTGTGCTGAAGAATGGGTAACTTACTCGTTTCACAATATACTCCTTCCCATCCATCACTGCAAATACACTTGTAGGAGTTGATGCCATCAATGCAAGTCCCACCATTTTTACAGGGATTGCTCTCGCAGTCATTGATATCTGCAACAGTTGGGAGGAGAAAAAAGAGAAAAAACCTCAAACTAGGAATACAGATATTGGAAGTCATCATCTTATTGCAGACTAGTGCTACTTCCATTTCTAAGACCCTTTTGAGGGAAAGGGTTATAAGCAAGATGAGAAACGGGTGAAAAACTGGACAAAGTGATGAACCTGTCACTGAACAATTGCTATTAAAAACAACAACAAATAAATCAGGAGTCCTTAAGATCCATGTTAAAGCCCACTATTAGCTCCCTCAGACCTTGTATACATAAGATTTTTAAAAACATACAATTCACAGCCAGAGGGTTCATTACTGTGAACTTTCCCCAAGGCCCAGCAAATTCCACTCTGCCTCGCCCAAGTGGGATATGAACACTTAAAGCAGTTCCAACAAAGAACACTTAAAGTGGTCTGGTAGGGAGGGATGGAATCTTTCTCCAAAAAGATATATATTCTCCTTTTAGCTCTTACTCTCATGGCAGTAGGTGCCGGTGAATCCTTTGTTGCATTCACAGGTGAATTTCCCCCCCGCCTGGCTCTTGCACTTCCCGTGAGGACCACAGACGTTGGAGGAAATGTAGCGAACCCCCTCAGGTGTGCTGTTGGAAGCCACTGCCACGGTGCAGCTGTCAATTACTGTGAAAAAGCAGAACCCGCATGAGGATTGCCGACTCAACCTGATTTCTTCAGGTAAGAGCAACATTTTGATTTCCAATGATGGATGTTTAGAAGACACACATGTCATAGAATCATTTAGATTGAAAAAGACCTTTAAGATCGAGTCTGACCACAAACCTAACACTGCCACATGTGTTTGCTGCTTTAAAGTGAAAGGACCATGCCAACTGTGCATAAAATAATCACAGCATCTAATCTAACAATTGCTGGACCACATCCATGGGCAGGACTAAACGCAGCAGGCTGGTGGCTACCTGTGTTTTCTGTCCACATTAACATAGCCAATATTTACAAATATTACTCATCTGCTCATACAAATATGAGCCTAAGGCAGAGGGCAAAACTCGGATTCTTTATGCAAGAGCTACTTCAGTGACTCCACTGCTAGAGCTGCGTTCAGGCTCCAGCCAGGGGAGGGGCAGGAACTATTGCCAGACATTCCCATTCACCCGCGGGGCAACACAAACCTTCACACGGAGTTGTGCGGCAGTGATCCTTCAGGTGGGAACAGTTCTTCCCTTCATAGTCCTCAGGGCAGTTACAGAAATAGTCCATGGCAAGATTGAAACACTGGGCACCGTTCTGGCAAGGGTTGGGCTCGCAATAATCTATGTCCAGCTGTAAGCGGTACAGAGAGAGGAATGAGGAATAGAAAGGGGAGGGGAAAAGGAGTGAGGGAAGGCTGAGTGCAACAGAAGGTTTTATCATAGCTTTCCCTCACCTAGACAGGCCGACATTGTGGAATCTGACCTTTCTATCTGCTCTCTCAAAGAATCATTCATAACACAGAGTTTAGTTCGACTCACGACTGTTTGGGCAGACAGCACTCTTGATATTGAGCAGCCAACTTTAATAGAGCGCAAAGCCTGACATGCAAACCCTTGCAGTCTGTTCAACAAAAAGAGTCCTCCAAGGCCCATCAGGGGTTTTGTTGGTTTCTTCCCCCCCTCTCCCAATATATATTAATCAAGCACTTTCTTGGCAGACTGACAGTGATATCAAGTACAACTTTATACTATGGTTCACTGGACTCCAGGCATTCCGTGCACAGATCCGGAGCGCCGGTACAAACGGCACTGGCTGAGGGCCTGCCTTTCACCCAGGCTTCTTACCTGACAGAGGTTTCCTGAGAAACCAGCGGGACACAGACATTGGAATCCATTGATTTCATCCTGGCAATGACCCCCATTCATGCAAGGGTTACTTGCACATTCATTGATGTCTTTCTCACAGTGATCTCCTGCATAGCCAGGTGAACAGATACACCGATAACCATTAACCAAGTCCTGGGAAAAAAACAAAAAAAGTTTAGAGTTAAAGGTTTTTCCTCCCTCTTGAGATAATCTTACTAAGGCAAAAAAAAAGGGTGGTTAAAAAAAAAAAAAATCATCTTACTATGTCCAAACAAGGCAAAAGTATTTAGGAGGGGAAAAAGAAACACAGATCCAGACCTGGTTTATGTTCTTAATTTCCACACAAGATACTTTAATCCACATTTTGAAATGGAGTGCCTACATTTACAGAAGATAGTTTGCACAACAGCCAGCCCATTCACTGGTGACACTGGCAGTGAAAACGAATCACTTATTGCAGTTACACTTTTTGCCTTTAGTGTTCTACAGACGTATCTCAACATGCTGTAGCATGACAGAGGCGCTCCCCTCAACTTAAAGAAATGACAATTTATACCACATCATTGCTGTTTTCCAATTTATTTTTGCTTAGACTCAAATGTTTTAGTTACTGTTGCAAGCCTTTGTGAAACCAAAGTAAAACAAGAATGGCTTACCCGACAGGATCCTCCATTCTGACATTGTCCACGACAGTCGTTAATATCTGTAATAAAATTAGTGTGGTTAGAAGGCAAAAATATATTTACACTAGATAGAGAGTTCAGGTCTCCCTAAAACTGCAGCTAGATAAACCTTTTGTCAAGTTTCCTGCATGCCTTCCTTGAGATAAGGTTATTATAATGGGTGGGAAACCTTTCGTGATTTTTCTATGAGAGGCAGTGAAACTTCACATCATTGTTTTAGTCCCTTTATCAGAATATAGCTATGGTACAGGCAAATGACTTTGATAAAATTGTGTATTTTCATTCTGCACCAACTACTCCCTTTCTAAAAACATAAAACTGCTGGGGCTCTGCCTGATGTTTAAAACTGAGCTTAGAGCTCAGTGGCACAAGGACACAGACCCACAGAACTGGCCTTTAATAAACCCAAAGATATGGACACTTACTGATATCACAGTTGTGGCCAGACCAGCCAGTAATGCAGTCACAGTAGTAGCTGCCAATCAGGTTCCTGCAGGAGTTGGCATTGACACAGGGTTTGCCCTCACATTCATTCGCATCTGAAAAACCAAGGGGAACGGCCCAATGCAGGGTTTGTAGGGCAGGGGGGAAGGGAAAAGCGCCCAGTCGGCTCTCCCAGCAATCAGCAGTTCCTTCAGAGCTAAGAGGAACTTGTACAGCATGGATTAGCATGACTGGAATGAACAAAAGTCAATCATACATCAGCCTCTGAAGGCTCTTTCAGTTTCTCTGCAATTAGAACATACAGGCTACGCTAATTATTTGATAATTACCCAGCAACTTCTTCCCCATACACACATCTCAGCTAAGCATTTTGAAGGAAAAATGCTGCAGCCTGGTCATTGGGATGAGTGTGTTGTGTAAGGAATGCAGCCAGCTCATTCTCCGTGAGATCATCCACATTTTGGAACCCAGCTGTGAACTCCTTGGTCTGGAGGAGTTGACATGGCTGAAGAGATACAGCAACTTTCTCACAGGCTAAAGGGAGAGACACATGTGGGGGAGGGACTGGGAGGCACAACATGCACCCTCCCCACTTCAGGGCAGCTCTGGTTTGAAGGATGGCTCATAGTTAACCATTTCCTTCAACTGCCAGCAACAGCAGCAACAAGGTGATGAAAGCCACGCTACACTTGAAGACTGTCCTATACCCCAGTCCTGCAAAGAGACACTGAATGTTCTCAGTGGGCCAGAATACATCCATAGACTTCAGAAACATAAACATGTATCATGCAAAGGGCACAGCTGCCCTTGCCTGGCTGGACCATGATACCTTTTGCATTTATCTCCCCCCAATCCAGAACAGCATCAGATGAAGGGAAAAGCAATTCTCACCTAGCTGGCACGTTTTGCCAGTCCACTGAGGTGAGCAAATACACTTAAATCCATCAACTAGATCTTGGCAAGTTCCTCCATGACCACAGGGATTTGGAGAACAATCATCAATATCTGTAAAGCAGAGTAAAGAGAGGCTTAGCTCCGCTACCAAACATGCAATGGCAGTAACTGACAAATTTGATAAATGGCTGCTGCTATTTGAGTTTTCCCCCAGGACTGGAAGGACGACAGGACTTCTACTTGGAATTTCTAGGTCATCTCTAATTTCAGCAAAAGCCTCCTTTAAAAATAAGTGTAGCACGAAAGGGTGTTCAAAGCACAGGGGAAAGAGTTTACCCCTATGCCTTTTTGCAAGTGGAAATCATCCTTTGATCCAGCCAGTCCCTCTAAATAGCATTTTAAACAACTTGCCAGAATGCTACAAAAATTCAGCATTCTGCTTCTTTCAAGGAGCCTTTTGCCATTCTTTCCCCTGGCAGTTAACAAACAAAAACCTCAGCACCACCAAAGGGGAAGAGAGTGCACAGGGGTATAAATGGCTGCCAGGAACCAATGCTCAAGCTGGGAAAGGTTAAGTAGGCTGCCCTGTAAGTTTATCAGTAATTACAAAAAGTGATCTAAAGTGGCAAACTAGCACTTTTTTCATCTAAATGTGAAAGAACTCACTATCAGTGCAAGTTGGTCCAGCCCAGCCAGGCGCACACACACATTCAAATCCCGTGGATGTCTCCAGGCAGCTTCCTCCGTTGTGACAGGGATCGGAGAGGCAGGCGTGCTCCGCTGCAGTGGCACAGAGGTACCCCATGGGACAAAATACAGCAACACCACCAGACGCCACCCCCGCTCCCCCAACACGCTTCTGCTCTGGACATCGGCATGACTCTCGCTGCACTGCACTCCTGCAAGAACCAGGAGGCTGATGTTCAGAGGTACAAAAAAGCTCATGATGAAGCATGCACAGGCAAGGCTGGGTCTTTGTACCTCGTCCTGATAGGGACACTAGCAATTGAGTTTTCCCCTGTCTCGAAGTGTATCCAAACCCAGCCGCTAAGAGCTGGCAAGAATTAACTGTCAAGTGGCAGCTCAGCAGCCGCATCAAACACTCACCAATTTCACAGTTCTGTCCCGAGTAGCCCTCAGGGCAGGAACACTGGTATTTGTCAGGGCCAGTGTTGCTGCAGGTGCCACCATTCAAACACGGCGGGTGGGTTCCACAGTAGTTCAGATCTGAGAGAAGGAAGGAGCGTTAAAGCCGTGGCTGGGAAGCAACAGAACCACCACCATGTGCGTGCTTCGTTCTGTTATTCCAGAGCCTTTACAAAATGGATCTGCATGCCAGAGTACGACAGGGCAGGGAAAAGTTAAGGACATGCGCTGACCATGCCAGAACAGCAGTGGAGACAACGCCAAGCAGCTGAAGGACAACACGCTCCCAGCACATTTCAGGAGGCTCTCTCAACCTCACGTGCAAAGCCTGCCAGCGTTAACATTCAACTGTTCCATCGGCTCTCCGTGGGATTAGCATACCTTTGTCACAGAGCTGACCACCCCAGTTGGTTTCACAGAGGCATTGCCATGGTTCAATGCAAGTGCCATGGACACATCCCGGGTGTGGAATGCACTTATCACAGTACTGGCCTTGCCATCCATACTGACACCTTTGGTTAAAGAGCGGGGGGGAAAAGGGAAAAAAAAAAAATCAGAACAGGGAAACAAACCAAAAGCCAGTCAGAATTGCTCTGTGTGGATTCAAGTGTGGAACTCCAAAGCTTGGAGAAAGGCTGGGGAAGTGGGGGAGAAGGGCAGGATGAGGGGAGGGGAGAAGCTATTCAAGGACTGTTTGATGGTTTCTTGTAAACAAACATTTTGGTAGTTTTGCCAAGGTCTCTGTAGTTGGCCTCCTGACAAAAGAATAACTGTTCTGAGAGAACCAGCATGAGGCCATTCAGCACAATAATACTCTTTTGGAGCCTCATATAAATGTGGCAGAGAGGGTGGGTGTGCACTACAAATCAATCTCTGGACTTTGACAGAGTGCTTTATAAATTTAAGGGGGGGAGAAGAAGTCAGTGGGAACAATAGTTATCCAGAGATCCTCATGAATACAAGGTTCCAGGCGTTTCAGCCACACTGGGGTTGCAGGAAGACAAACAAAACCATAACCACCAACTCTGAGCTCTTGGCAAGGCAGTAGCAAAGCATGAGGAGTTCCCTGCTCCATCAGAAGCCAGCCTTATTCCAAATGAGGAGACACACACAGCCAGTATGGACTGGGCCACAGTCAGGGATGAAAGAAAACAGCACATGTGAGGATTTTAAATGGTTCAAAGATCAGCTGTTGATGTGTTTCAGAGTTTGATTTATGCCAATAACTTCTTTTCAGGGAATAACTAAAACATATCCAATTCTGAGAAACTTTAATGTCTGAAGAGAAATTTATTATTATTTAAATTTATTGCCACTATCAATGAGCTACCTGAATTCTCTACTTAAAAGGAAGATGTTCTTTTAAAGTAAAGCCCCCTTAAGGGGAAGCTCATTTTGGCATTCATTCGGTTCTCCCTAGCAAGACAGACCAAGGATTCTTCAAATTAAAGTGGATCTATAGATAGAAACAGGCAAAACAAGTTGAAAATGAAAAGCAAGGGTTTGTTGATGTACTGTATTTCATTAACAGGTCCTGAGAGTAATTGATCAGCAGCAATTATGCACTAAGCTGTCACTAAATTATGAAAACAAACCTCAGCTCTACAGAAGTCAGCTAAGCTTTCTATTTGTAAAACCCCCCACCATTCTTCTGCTGGCAATTTCTTCTCATGGGAAAAAGCCAGAAGGATCTATCCAGTGGGTAATCACACACAGCCAGCGGTAAGTCTGACTTCCCTTCTAAAAATCTCAGGTGACAAACTGCATCCTAATTAACTTTTTTCTTTAATAGCTATTTCAATAACAGCCTATTCAGAATCAATGGGAAATTCTTAGTAGTTTCTGTGTTAACAAAAAAAAAATCCAGTCCAACTTATGTGTCTTCATGTGCGAGAACATGAAAGAAAACAACCTCTCTCAAGTACCTAAATCCCTCTGTATAATAAGAATGCACAAAGATCAAAATTTAGGAACATACCCATTTAATTTGTATTGCATTCAAAGCACACAAGCCAAACTAAGGGACCTCACCTGCAAAAACAGGTATCCAAATTGAGAATTTTACTCTTTCTATCAAATCAAAGTGGTGGTGGTTTTTTTTTTTCCTTTAAAACAAGTGTAAAAAGAAACAAACTAATTTAAAAAACACCACACAAGGAAAAAAAAAAATCCATGAGCTTTAGAGCCAAAGGTACTACTTTCTTCAAACATCAGCTTCAAAATGTAACAAACAAAACTGGATAAGGCTATGGGCATTTATAAATAAAAGTTAGATAGCAATTCCAGAAAAAGATTCACAGAAATAATTCTTGTTTAATAATATGTATGCAGCAGTTTCTCATGAGAACTTTAAAGTTAACTTTCCTTGTATAGTGATTCATAAGTAAAAATGGTTTTGTTGGCTGGCCTGCACTGAAGAAAGTGACTCGCACCGAAAGGGAAAAGGATATTTTAGGAACGTTTGGAGTTGTCTGCTATACCAGAACGCAGAGCAGTTTCTGCTGGGATGTTATTTTTAAACTCTGTTGCATTTGTAACATACAGGCTATATGACTCATCAAAACTTAAAAGAGAATAAAATCTTGTTTCTGTGTTCACTTTAAAGATAGTGGTCTAACTTGGCAAGCAGAAGTTATCTGAAAGCACCAGAAGACCAGCATTGTTTCAAGACTATGCAAATCAAGTGTGGGAAAGTTGCACCTTAAGTAAATAAGAGCACTAGTGCATGTCTGGGCAGTGAGTGGGAGGCAAGAGACTTAGAAAGAGAAAGGAAAGAAAAAAAATCTGGAAACAAAGCCTGTTGTTCTGACTAGGAGACAGCAACCCCTACAAGGCATGTTTATTCTGATGACAGAAGCACAAATCACTGGTAGCCCTGACTGATTCGCTCCTCTCACCATCTGGCCCCCCAATACTTCCTACTACTTGCTAGGCTTTTTCTTTTTTTTTTTTTTTCTTAATTAAAGGAAAAGATTTAGGTTTGGTGTTCTGGGGGTTAACCAGCTCACATCACTGCTGCTAAACATTAAAATCACTGAAGGTCTGACAACAGCCCATCCTGCAGCTCAACTTTCACTTTGCCATGGCTCTTGTGAGGATGAAAAGTAAGTTCCTACCTCACTGTCAGGACCTTCCTTGATGACTTTTTTTTGTTTGTTTGTTTGTTTTGAAGCATATGTTACAGGGACAAAGAGAAGAAATTAACCACTGTGGCCATCTAGGCTGAATTCTCATATAATAGTCTGTCAGACACCTCAGATGTAGTTCCTCTTTGAACTCCAGTTTGTCATGCAGGCCCCTTCATGCAAAAATTTCCAGCAACAGAGAATCCACCAATATGCTTGGCAGGCAGAAAAATTGCTTTCTATTCCTTCAGACTTCTGTGTCTTATTCATGAATACCCAGACCTTATTTTTCAGCCTTTCTACACACGATCAATATCAACCTTTTGTAACCTCAGAAGCCCTCAGCTGTAAACAGATGTGATAAAGGGCTACATGCAGCAGCTTTGAACCTGTTTGTTGCTAAAGAATAGCCACATTTAATATCCACTAACCCTCTAAGGGTAAGGGAGAAAACTTCCTTGTGCTGTAAATATACACTGCATAGTTTAAGGCATTCCAAATATTTAGTTGTTGGGTTATGGATAAAAACTGCTTTTCATTGTCTCCTTGCCAGGACAGAATGGACTTCAAAGCATGGCAGCAAAATTCAACATTCATGGGAGCCTACTGACAAGATTTCATCCCAGCCATTAACCTCTCAGCACTCGGAGCCTGGCTCACAATGGTAAAGGAACCGAGAGATTTAACTAATCCCATTCTAAAGAATGCTTGACTTTTGCCTACTGATGGAAGAAACCAGGGGGTGGGAGGGAAGAAGGGGGAAACAGTGAAAGGGAGAAGGGGAGAGAAAAGCCACACTGTACTTTAAGCTTGGGGTTGAAAAAGCCTATTAATCAGGCTTCAGGCTTTGGAAAAAACATACCCAGAAAACATTTGCACTATTTATGCTGAAACAATTAGTTAGTGCTCATTAGGCAGCATTCACACGATTTATCCCGTATCCCCCTCCCCTCCCAGTGCTACCATTTCACAAACCAAAAGCTTATTAAAATTATCAGTGCATTAAAAGCCTGTTCCCCCCTTATTCTGGGCAAGTCAGCATGAATAATGTGCCTTGGTCAAAAACACAACTCCCAAAACACCCTCCCTCCCCAACCCTATTGTGTTTAGCATCACTTGTTTAATTAGTTGGGAAGGAGGGAGGGGGAAACAAGGAGGGATAGGAAGCATTTACCTGCACTCTCCTGGAATTGTGCAAGAGCCATGCTTGGGGCTACATCCCTGACGACAAATAGCTGTTAAAACAACAAAAAAAGAAGAGTATCAGCACGCTGCTGCTTCTGGCACCTTCACACTTGTGGGAATGTTTTCATCTCTAACCACTATTGTAATCCTACTAAATCCAAGGTTTTAACAAGTCTCTCGTATCAAGTCCACAGGAAGGAAAACCAAGGTGGGTGACACTCTGTGATAGGAAACATATCAGCTTTTTTTTTTTAATAGGAAATCTATGTCTCTGGCTTTGCAGAAGAATTGTATCCAGTGCTGCTCAAAGAGCTATTTCTATGCAGGAGAAACCAGCCCACCTGGCAGAGCTCAGGTCAAATCTACAGGTTTCCTTTCTGCAGGTGAACTGGCCCACTCTCTCTGACTTTACACCTAATTCAAAGCAGCTTTTATGTACCCTGGATTTAGTTTTGGCCATCTTTCTGAAGACACAGGATATTAAGATGAGCACTGATTCAAATGGCAGGCAAAAGTCAGCAAGACATGCTGATAAGTCTGTTCCTAAGTCCTGCTTTCTCCTTCTGAAATTACCTAGGAAGTTGCCATTCCCTAATAAATATGTTGAACACGATCTCAGGTAGAACAAACAGCCTGGGACTTTTCAAACACCAAAGCTTTACACTTGCCAGGTCAGCTCTAAAACAAGTCTCTCCTTCCTGCTTGTCTTGAAGTTCTGCACCAAAGGGGAAATCCTTTTTGAAGTCAGCAGCAGAACTCCCATTGAAGTCAGTGGGCTGGGTTTTCTTCCCAAGGGCAAAGATGTGGATAATCAGAGAAGAACACATCTGCTAAGTGCCTGGTACTCGTCAGACCTCTCCAAGATTTTAACACAAGGCAGAAACTCATTTTCTCCTGCTCCTGCCCCTGGCGCTCTGAGCAAAGAGCTGGTTGCTGTCCCATCAGTCCTTGCCCCGCTGTCTGCACTAACTGACCATTGAATGCACCCTGGATACAATGCCCTCAAATCCTACCTAAGCCCACTGGTCACTTGGGGGCTGAGCATTTGTCACAAACCTTTGTTGCACTCTGGTCCCATCCAGCCTTCCAGGCAGGTCTTGTTGCCATTCTGGTCACAGGTGTGGTGAGTGAAGAAGTCATCTCTTGGTCGACAAAACTTGTTGCAGCCAAAGCCATAATAATGTTCTGCACAAGTCACACGGATTTGATACTCAAAGTGGGCAACTCCTGTGTTATGTTTCAAAGTCTGCCACTGCCGGCTCGGATTGATCATGCCAGAGTGGGATGCCTTCTCAATAATGCGATCGGGACCTACGAGTCAGGAGAGATGTCAGAGTTAAAACTTCCTCTTGGTATCATCATTAGCTTCCACATCATAGCTCTCCAGCTTCACAGGCAAGACTCTCTGAGGTAGCCAGTTGGTTTTATTAATTTTCTGTTCTGGAGACTAAGATAAGGCTGCCCTGGAGCTACAAACCATTAACTGAAACACACATGCAGCATTATCAAACTGAACAAAGCTTGAAATCAAAGGAGACTGTACAGTTCCTGCCAATCACTCATCCCTTTTGCAGTGTAAGGGCATCCAGTGAGAATCATACAGTTGCAATTAAAGAAAATTCAGCTGCTTTTGCTTCTAGCTCCAATAGGTTAGTACAAAATGTGGGTTTCCCTGCTTCTCCATTAATGGCACTAGTTTTGTTTTCAACTGGAATATTTACAAAAACATCATACCACGGTAACCTAATAAAGCCATGTCTACACACTGAAGGTTTGCAGCCTTCCGTGCAAACACTAAACTGAAAACTGGCAACTCCAGCATTCAGATGACATCAGTAATCTCACCAGGTTTTGGCTGAGGAATACCATGGAAGTTCTCTCTTCAGATGTCAGCTGACAGTAAAAATTCAGGACTACTCGAGCTCAAAGGAGAAAACTCAAACTACTGCATCTATGTGCTATAAATTCCCTTTCTCTCTACAGAGCATTTCAAACTTTAGGTTTTGCATTTGACATTTAGTTCCAGCAAAAGTCTTCTGCCTTTCAGAGCCCTTCAACAGTCTAAATTATGGCTTGAAATAATAATATTTCACATTACCTCGGAACATTGTATATATCTGTGGTATTTCACTTTGTAGTCCAGGTCTTGTGACTTAAACGATCTGACACTGCCTTAAGACCTGCTGCGAGCCAGCACTTGACTGCTCCATGAAAGTTTATCATAAAACAGCCAAAATATCCTCACAGACATAGTACAAACCCAACAATAAGTACATGGGAGCATAATCCAGCAATGGAAGAATTTTAGGTAGAAGGGCAGTTTGCCAGCGATGTGTTAGAAAGCAGCATGTGAAGCACTGGCACATCTGAGTGTTAATAATTAAAATGTACTGATGTGCAGCTTGTTCTTCCAACAACTACAAAAGAACATTTGGGAATTTTACACAAGGCAGAGCTGAAGACTAATGAAGTCACTACATAAACCTTAAGATGACACATGGGCAGTTTTTAATCTAAAACAGTTTTAAATGTATTGCTAAGGATCTTTGATTTGCAGCTTTTCAAAAAGAATTTTCCAACAGTCTTCTGAAGTCTCTGATACCCATTATTGATGCTCCACTACATCCTGTCTGTGTGCAGCTTTGAATGACAGTAAGTCAAAGCACAGTCCCAGGAGAGTGTCAATGCACAGACATCGTGACCATTTACCCATTTTGGGGGGCATTCGTGGCTTGAGACTACAGCATTCATTAAGTGTTTACAGTGTGAAATTAAGGGCAACAACTTGTTATTCACCTTCTGGTATTTCTTGTTCTCTGCTATTTTCTATTTAAATCAGTTTTTATTATTCATTGGCACTGAGCCCCCAACCTCACATCTGTGTGTCAGACTTTCAAATGCACACAGGCCTTTATGAATTTACATCCCCTTCACAAGTAATGTAGATGCCTAAGGACTTTTCCATACTGGTACATCCAGAGCACTATCATGTCCTGCATGTGCAGGTGTAAAGCTCTGAGATCTCATCAGCAAGATTATTGACTAATTCTAAGAGGCACTTAAGCAGATACATATCTACTCGTCTTGAATGGGGCTAGTCTGGCAATTAGAGTTCCACTCATGCGTGCTGGAGTTGGCTCTGCTGCACTTGCCAGGATACACCCCCATCCACAGCACAGCTGGAAAGCAAATGCACCTCCCCAAATACTGAGTGTGTATAAAGACATCCTACTTCTTGGGAGTAAAACAACTCTCCTTCTCTCCCGTAAGAGGCAGAAGAAAAAGGGAATAACACTCAATTCTGCAAATCACCCCCTCCCTTCCCGCCACATACACACCTTGCTTTTCCAGTCTTTTCCTGTTCCCCCTTGGGAACATACCACTGACAGCTATTTCAGTCCTTGGCACCAGAGAGGCAGTTGCCTTGGAAAAGGGATCTTTCCTCTTGTCTCTGCTCTACCATTCTTCTCCTATCCCCCAGCTCAATAGGGAGCTTGCCCTTGCTGTATGTGTGTGCCATCTCACTCCACGCAGTCACTTTGGAGACCTTAAGCACAGGCTGAACTCAAATGGAAACACCCTTATAAGCCTGTGAAGGACTTCGCGGATATTAAAAAAATGAAGGACTTCATTTTTTTAGAAGGGCTCAGATGAAACCCAGCTGCAATTTCCCTTTGGAGCATGGATAAAATGTCTTCCCTTTGATACACATTACAAAGCTACCCTCACCCATCCAAATGCAGGTGAGGTCTCCCAGGTTTAAGATCCCTTTCCATTAGCCATCACCCACAGTTTTCACAATGAAGCCTTGGCATGTTCCTTCTTGTACAAAACCTTCTCCACCCTTGCCTATTGCCACCCGTCAGTGAGCACTTACACAAGGGTGCTGACCCAGACTCCAGGGGAGGCATTGCAACAACTCTGCCCTTCTTAGCCTGCACCAGCCACAGTTTAAGTTTTATAGGAAGCAATCCCAATGCAGCAGACTGGTTAAGTAAATAAAAAGCAGCAGTCAGCCAGGCTTGAGAGAAAGGGATCTTCTGAACTCCCCTGCCATCATCTGACTCAGAACTCCATGCTTTGATAGAAAGGTAAGAGGAAGCATTAGCCCATTAGGAATTGATGAAGTGGAAGAGAGAGGCTTTCTGTACATTCTGAGCTTCTGCTCTGCACTGTCAGACAGTCTGGTGGTTTCATTCACTTCTTGTGGCTACACTTCAAAGCTATTAATCTCTCTTTTTATTCAGTGGGCAACTGTATCAAAGGTTTTAGGCACAAGGAAATGAGATTTTCTCTGCCCACCTTTGCTTTTCAGTGCTCCATTGTCTGAAAATTATAACTATGCAGCATCAGGAAGCAAAAACAACAACAACAACAACAGAAGCCCAGACTCCTCTGAGCAGTTTGGGTGGCCAAGGACATCACAGTTATTTTTTAAAGTCTTTGTTTCAGACAACTTCCAGCAATGGCTTGGTTTACATTGTGCTGAAGTCTCTTATGCCCGACTGGAATTCACATGCAACTGATACCAGTAATTCACAATAGCTCTTTGACATAGTTTGAGATGCAATGTCAGCCCCATTAGCTTTATGTATGAAGCAACAGTAGCAAGATGGCAACTAGACAAGAAGCAGAGTAAGAAAAACCATTTGAGTTGAATCTTGGCTCCAACAAAGCATGATTCTCATCAACTTTAACAGGGCCAGAATTTAACTGCAAGCCACTCTTGGAAGTGAGACAAGAGAGAGTATGTAGGAGGAGTGGAATGTAGAGGGGGGAAGGAAGCATCCACTCTAGGATCTCCTAACAACTGCATTGATCAGAGGATGCTAGAGCTATTGAGAAGTTACACAAAGCTTACTAAACCCACTTTTATTGTTGAGAGCTCTCACAGGGTCCTTACAATTCACTGGTAATTATGGTAAAATCCTGGACATCAAAAAACACTCATCACATTGACAATTGTTTAGTTCTAATCATTTTCTTAACTAGTTCTTCAAGACTTACTCTTCAGCTCTGAGAAAGCTGACTGTAAGTCAAGCAATGTGGCACAAAGAAAAAGCTTTGTGCAGCGCAGTGACTGAAGTGACCTACAGATGGATAAGTGACAGCAAGGCTAGAGCAGGAATGCAGATCAGGAACATGTGCAAGAACATGTCTGCACTTGGTCAAATGCACTGCTGAGAAATGAGGCAATTTTGTCTGAAGACAATTGTACTTCCAGAACATGAAAGCAAAGAAAGGGTTCATTGTGTAGCTTTGGAAATGCAGTTGTTTCATGAAAAAAGATGAGCTCTAATAATAGTAAAAGTGGCAGAGACCCAGTCTGAGAAAATTCTCAGATCCTACTATAAACATGACTTTCATTTTGAATTCAGGCATCTTCTATTTGTAATACAACGCTGCTGCTGCAGCATCTATTTTCTTCTCCCCCATAAAACACTCCATAGAAGTCTCCCAGCCCCTTCTCCATGACTGGGGTAGAGTTTAGAATCAAAGGTAGTGCAACGGTACTGAATGTGGCTGGTTGAGGCCATCCCTGACAGGTCTCATTAATCAACTGCAATGGACAACTGCTTTTCTGGAACCAAGAACTAACAGAACATCCCATGTATGTTTAAAAAATAATAATAAAAACAGATCTGCACAGAAAGGTTCCCACACTCAAAGGCCATTCCAAGCTGTGTACTCTTCACCAATTAAAACATTAAAAGCACAGCACTATGCATATTTCTACAAGGCCTTTCTCTCCAGAGGTGTGAAGCCCATTTCATCCCTGCCTGGCTGTCATGTGGCATTCCCAAGCAGACTACAAGGAGCTGCTATAAGATTTGTGTGAGATGGGCCACAGTGCTGCTGCTTCCTTGTTGAAGGAAAAGGCTTTATGAGCTCAGATTCATACGCTCTCCTGTGGCTTTTACCACACACACTGTTAAAGCCTTAGACTGGAAAATACAGCTAATTTTGCCCACCTCCTTCAGAAAGTGTAGGGAAAAAGCAGAACAGCTCCTTTGCCAAGAGACCCTGTGCAGCTTCCTCTATTAAACAGGAACAGAGAACCTTTACAGAATATTTCTGAAACCAACCAAAGACATTGCAGGTGAAGGACTCCCACCCAGCTCTACCAGTTACTGTTTGGTAAATATTTTTCAGCCCCTGAATATCAATCCCTAGACATCCAAGTCCCAAGGAAGACCTGTTAGCCATTCCTATTTGTCATCTACACTCATTAGGTGAATATCTGTACCATGTCTTACGGAGGTTTTAGATTTTTCTGGGTTTTTTTTAAAGCAGCACATTCATTTTTCCAAAGTACACGATTTATAGAGAGGTCTCAAATGAAAACCAGACTTAGGCTTCTGACTATTACTACTAATTAAAAAAGAAAAAAGCCAGACAAAGAAACCTGAATAAATCCCTTGGCTTTTATTCTCCCTAAGGAGAAAGAAGGAATTAACAGCATCTATTTTTAGGCATCAAACTGTTGGTGCCTAGGTGAGTGAGCTACTCACCCTCTGCAGGCAAAAAGGGAGACAGGCTGCTGCAGAGCCTGGAGGAATTGCTCCAAATTGTTTAGGGGAGAACTTCTCCCTCTCCCTGTGCTCTAATTCACAGCACACTGGTTAAACTACCAGAGACCTTCCAATGCAGGGGAAACAGAGGTGTCCAAACTAAGTAAACCAGTAGAATGAATACTTACTTGTGGAGTTACCATTGTAATCCCATGCCTCAACAAGCAATGTGTAGGATCTCTGCAAAAGAGAAACAAGAGTGAATTTCAAAGCCACACATGACTAAGGGGAAAAAAAAACCAAGCAAAAAACCCCCCAATTTTAATTAAAAAGAAAAATTGTGGTCTCTGCCCAAAAGCAGAATACTTGAAAACATAAATAGGTAAAAGATTATACTTCAGACAAACATGATCTTCTTGAAAGCCTGTAAGCTACCTTATCCAGTCTGACTGAGAAGACCTTTCACCTTGGATAGCTCATCTTTGTCATCATTAAATCATCTTATGTACTTAACCAGGAAGTACAGCCTTTGACACCGCACTGTAGCCACAGTACAGCGTGTGTGGAAGAGCTGCACATGGAAGACACAAAGCACTGGGACAGCACAGCAGCACCAAAAATCCAAAACCAACCCTCCCCCCCTCAAAAAAACTGCTTCAAAAGAATTTCAGTTACAGAACAGTAGTCTTGATGTCCCTTCCCCCAGCCATTCTGAAAGCAAGAAGTGTTGCTAAGATTACTGTGCCCTGCCTTGACAGCACAATCTCCAGGGACTTTGCTTTTCAGCACCCCCTTTGAAAGCTTTGTCTGCATGAGGGCCATCGCAGCTCCCACAAGTATCAGGTAACTGAGGGAGGAACTGATGGATATGGGAAGGGGGTGGGGTGAGAGAGAAGCATTGTAAAACAAAGGCTAAGATCAGACTCTTTGGAAGAGCAAGGAAAGGGAAGCTGCACTATCCACCCCGTGTCACAGTTACAGATGCTCCAAGCTGCCAATGAGCGCTCCAGCACTCCAGTAATAATAATCATAAGCATAAACTGACTGAAGTGACTCCATGGGTTGGAAAGATGCCAGCTATTACATCTAAGCCACCTTTATCTTCAATCCTAACTTGAGAACAAGAGCCATTAAAACATCTTCTCCTCCTCCAGCTCTACTCCGAGATATCATTATCCAAGCTGTATCTTTCAAAATTGCCATTAGGCCAGCCATGTCCAAACTTACACAATGATTCAAAACCAAAACAAAACACCTCCCTTCCAAAAAAAAAAAAAAAAAAAAAATAAAAAGACTGAAGATAAATATATATGACTTGAAAAGTAAAAAGTGTAATAATAACTACAGATAAGGCAATAAATGTAACATCTTTTTGGAGAGTAGAACAATAATAGAACAAAAACTCTCTGTGAGGGGTTTTGATGCTTTGCCATTAGCAGCTGTGCATCATAAGTTTATTTCTTCTTAATTGTATCTGTGCTCAGTCACAGCCTGCTCATTTGTGGCGTGCAGCACTGAGCAGCTTCTCCGGAACAGAAACCAAGGTACAGTTCTGAGAGTGAGCTGCTACAAGGTGCAAGGGCAAGGCAGATTCCTTAAGAGGAGAGGAAACAAAAAAAGGAGGAGGGAGGGGGAAGAAGTTGGAGCAGACTGCTTTCTCACGACTGGACACAGCATGCAGCCTCCGAATGAAAAGCTAGTTTGTGATGGACACCGGCTTGCAATATAGCCTAAATATGTTTCATATTCAAAGCAGACTAGGATTCCATTCTGTTCACTGATAACTGTGGGAAAATGCTTCCAAAAGTAAGCAAAGCTGGGCAAGCCAAGACATGCACCCGAACTTCTATACAGAGACTCCACTGGCCCAAACCATTTTTGGTTAATATTTCATGAAAAGTAATTTGTTACTATTCTAGACCAAGTCTGACAACTTGAAAGAAAATCTGAAAATAAAACAAAACAGAATCATCTAACACTGTGTAAAACAGATTTAAGAAGTCCTTACACAAGTCAGTGGTAAAAAAAACCCAAACCAAACAAACAAAACCAGAATAGAACAACTGAGCCATATTACAGATGCAGATTGCACTATCTTGGGTGCTTCCTCAGTGTTTTAATTACCAACATTAAGCAGCACAAGCACAACATGTTACTGCAAGCTTGAAAAAAATATTATGATATAGAGAATGAATTATGACAACCACACTACTTCCAATAAAGTTAAGGATGTTTTCCTTTCGGCCTTGCATAATTGTTTTGGAAGATATTTTGTCTAAACTCATAGCAACAGTTCCCTGCTGGTTCTCAGGACTGTTTACCAACACACCTAGCCCTTAAGGAAAGGAAAGGCTGAATCCTCTCTCTGAGTGCTACTGTTGCTAGATACTCGTGTGACCACTTTCCAACACCACACAGGAGTTTGTTTAACGAGAGGGGATGCTTCTGCTTATCTGGATGGAAGCAAATGCGAGGGGAACAGACCTACCCTAGCAGTTCCCTTGTTTCTATGTGCCCCCTCTCACCTCGTCTGAGTATTTTAAATGAAGAATCCCTGTCCTGAAAAGGGATGACACAATGAATGGCATTTGATCTCTTGGCTCTGTCCCTCTCAGCATGGCGAAAAAAAACCCCCAAAACCCCAAGACTGTGTTCAAGATGGGACACTTCTAAACAAAAGACACAGAGACAACCAGAGCCTCACAAGAGTAGTAAGCCCCCCTCAACAATCCAATTATCACATACCTCTGGCTGGTTCCCTCACCCCCCAAAAAATGCAGTTCTGTGCAAAGCTGCACTGTTGAGATTTTCTAAAAGTGCATATCATCCCCACTCTATAGATCAACAATTCAGATATCTCAGGAATGACTGCTTACAGCACGGAGGTTTAAGTTTTCCCATGCCCATAGATGACCTCTGCCCATCTTTGAATAAATATATATATCCAGACACAAAAATTCCACATCATGCACCTTATTCCATCAAAGCAATGTCCTTGGCAACAAGGCAGCAGTGAACCTTCCAGAGTCACACTCAATTAGCCACTGTAAACCTGAGCTTGACCAGAAGGCAGGGATTGTGGCTGGAGAGGAAACACAGCTTGAAAGGAAAAGAAAGTCCATATACTTTGCAGAACATCCACAGTCTGATGAGCTCAGAGGACTGCGAGTCAGCATGGCCAAATCTAAGCAAAACTTCTGTTAGTTAAGCTAGGAGAGGTAGGAAATGGTCGAGTTCATACTCCAAAAAACAAGGCAAGCACCAATGTACAAGAGCCATTTCCTTTAATGACAAGACACCACGACTGATCCATTGATAATACAACTCGAAGGACTGCAAAGATGCTGAAATCCATCAGGAACCATCCCTTTTAAGAGTCTGAAAGGGCCATGCAACCTCTTTTCTGGTTATTTAAATGAAATGCTGGCAGCTTCAGGTAAGCAGAAGGTGTTTAAAGCTCTCTGCTTGATTACCTTCTTCCCTCCCTTCATCCAGACATCCGCCCAAAAGAGGTGCTTTAATATTTTGCCTTCTAAAGGCACTCTGCAAATCAGTGGGACAGAGCCAGATTAAAACATCCAGCTCATCAGTGAAAGAATGGCCTCCTTTTTAAAGAGGTTGCAACTAGTCAAACTTCTTTCCCTCCTGTCCTTGTGGTTAGAGCATGCAAGAGCTTTGCTGAGCATGTGAAACCATGACTAGACAAATGCAGTGGGAAGTTTGCATCCAGAGCGCTGCGCCTGCTCCTCCTCTGCCAAACAAGGAGAGCAGGTTAAGCCCAGCAATGTTCTCCTCATGCTCTGCCAGCCGTGCACAGCTGTGAAGGCTATTTGAGAATGGTGCTCACACCCTGTCTGTGTCCCAGGGAGGATGGCCGGGGCACGAGCATGCTGTCACAGCAGGACACAGCTCACTGCCAAAAGGTCTGGCAACCCCTCCTCCCTGCAGCTGGAAGGGGTAAGAGAGGGAAGAGGGAAACTGAGGCATGTTCCAAAGCGCCCAAGAAGGAGGGAGGAGGGCGTATCTGGGCAGGGTTAAAGATACTCCTCTAAATCCACTTCCTCTAAACATCAGCAAGACTTTCACTTGGTACTTCTGTCACAGCATCACAAGTCAGGAGGACGGTCTACAGGCACACCACAGTCAGACAGTCACCTCTGACAACTGAATATTCCTTCAAAGCGGTTAAAGGCAACCAGTTCCTCATCCCGATGACATGTGAACATATTCTGTAAAACGAGGAAAACCACCTAGCCCTCTTAACCTTTTGTCAAAAGGAACATCATCAGGAAGCTCTTCTGTAAGACAGCCTATGTAAGGACAAGGCAACACCCTACAAAGCTGTTACTCCCTTAGTCCCATGTACATAAACACAGCCAATGTCACAGCTGAGAGCTCAGCTGAACCCCGAGCAGGCAGCCTGGCCAAGAGCCTCATCAGAATATACCCACACAGAAACACAGCATGCTGCTCCTTTAGCCTTCCCTCCGAGCAGCTCCTTCGCTGCTGTCAGTGCCAGCAAACACTGCATTGCCACATAAAGGGGAGGACATGAAAACAAATTTAACTGTATCGGCGACTTCCAGGAGAGAATTTCCCCCCCGTCCTGCCTTGGCACAAGTCAAGGCAGTAAACAAAGTCAAGACCTTCACAGCAATACAACTGCCACCCTCCTGCCAAATGATGAAGGACACAAAAGTACCGCTATCCAAACTATGCATACGCTTAAGCATCCAGTAAACCAGGCTGATCTCTGATCTGGCAAGCCTGCTGGAATAATGAGTATCCTGTGAATACATAATGTGCTGAAGTTGCCATTGTGTGAAGTAAGTCCATGGTTTGTCTGGGAGCCGAGCAATGCTGAGTCTACTGCTGCTTCCTGTTGCTTGTCCTGTATTAGCATTATTTTTGGATAGGCCCCATTATGTTCTGTAATCCTCACTGCAGTCAGTATGGCCACTCTATTGTTCCTGGTTAATATTTGCAGTCAATGCCTCTGTCTGGGTGGCTGGACTACAATGTATTCCAATCATAAAACTAGCATGCATTAATCGAACAATGTACTGGGGCAGAGGGGGAGAGACTTGGGGGTCTCCCTCCTCCCCTCCTTAAAAAAAGAAAAAAAAAAACACAAAGGAAAAAGTATAGCAGCATCTTTTTTTTTTGTCTCTTTTTTTTTTTAATTAATGGGTTTAAATGATCTCAGCTGTGAGGGTGCTTCATACAACAGCAGCATTTTAATCAACACCTTATCTAGTTACAGAGCTATTTTCTCACGAAGCCCCACTTGTCAAAGACCAGCAGATAGGCCAAAATGTCAATGGTTGCTTTCAAGCTTCCCCAACAAGCAGATTACCTGCTCTTATCAGTCCCCCTACCTGTTTAAAGCATCCCACTGATAATTAAATGCACCAGTTACAAAAGGGTGGCAAGGTTAATAGAGAGAATACCTAGTAGCCAGCCAAGCAAAACAGTCAGGTTCACATGGAGCAAGCCTGAACAAGAAGCCTTTCTACTTATTTACCCAAGTGCCTAAGAACTGGGTTGAGCTGGTAAAGGACTCTGGATGTTTGACTATTTACAAACCACTTTAACCACTTCTATCCACTTTTTGCAGTTTCTTCTGAATGCTACAAGAATAATGGCTGTAATTTATGCTGCAGAACAGTGACCACAGAACTATGAGCTTCACAGACTAACAAGAAATAAACACATCAGCTTCTAGTTTTGACATCTTTCCCTATGTTAAGGCATATGGGTTACCACTTAAATTATTAGAACTGAGCCAATTAACACAGAAAACTTCTATTCATCTACAGAAATTCAAAGGCAAGTTTAGTTTCAGTTTCAAAACTAATCCTGTCATTTGTATTATCTACAAGGATACTTTATCTACAGAGAAATACTTTTAAGAACTGTAGCTTAAGGCTTTTGTTTTGCAGGGCATCAGAACTCCACTAAGAACTGAAGTTGGAATAAATAAACAGTTCAGATCCAACTTCACCAGCTTCAGACCCAGTTGACTTCTATCCCAGCCTCCAGCCCACAGTGAAGCAGTGTGTTTCCTTGAGTGAACTAGAACTTTGAGCATAAAGCATCAATTTTATGCAATTCATTTTCAGACATGCTGACTTCCAGCTGCATAAACAAGCTGACAGTGCTGGATGTATGCAGTCTGAGAAGGTTTAGGAATAAGCTTCAGTGCCAGGCTCAATCCAGCTGCCACTGGAGTTAAACTGGAGCAGGCCTTTGTTACAACAAGAACAAAATTCTGGGAGCAGGCAGGGTGAGGATTTATTTTTAGACATAATATGGTAATATAGTTAAATGGTTTTACCAGGAAGATGAAGGTCTGAACTGGCTGGAACATAAGTAACTCTTAAGAACATGTAAGAAGTCCAAAATCTCCAAATGGAAGCACCACTTCTCTGCAGTCCTGGGAAAAAAGAGCCTTGTGATGCTAATGATGCTTCAGATGTCACTTAATACTCCCAGCTCCGTGTGGGATAGTAATCCGAGGCAAAACATTGCACTTTGAGTGCTGAAGATTAAATCTTAAATTATTAATTCAGTAATAAATGACAGAGTGTGGATTTGATTAATATGCATTTTGTTATTATAAAAATTTCTTCTGATCTGCCCATGCTCCAAGATGACTTATCCTGCATTCTTCGATAAAAGCTGGAACAATATCTACCATTTGCTTCTACAAGCTTTCAAAAAGTTAACTGGAGGAAGAGAAAAACAAAATCAAAACCCAAATTTCAGTCTCATGACTGTGACATACTTGGTTTAGAAGAAAATAAAAAGGCAGTAAAATGAAGTGATATTTTCCTCTCGAATTCAAAAGGCTCTTACTTTAATAACAGCTGCAGAATAGTATTTTGGAAGCCTTTTGTATCAAGACAAGGAGGAAAAAGTTCATAAAGCTTAAAAAACACCAAAGTTCTTTCATTATCTCTTTCTAGCCAGAAAAAAACAATGGCTACCCAGAACACATACTTGACATCTTCAGGAACCACCAGCACTAAGGTTAGTCATTAAAAAAAAGGGAAAGGCTGACTATTTTATTTTTAAGCATAAGGTTGAAACAAGATGTTCAAAACTCTTTTTAATTGTATTTTATGCTAAACTCATTTAGATGCTGGAGGGTTTTTTTCCACTTCAGTTGTTTCCCGGTGTGTTGGTACAATTGGCCCCAATATTAAATAATTACAAGGAATATAATTTCAGGATAAACAAGCTGTTTGAAATTGGAGCTATGCATACCAAAGGAATTGCCAAGTTTGACCTTCTTACTCATAGTCTCACCAAACCCCAAAAAGATCTTTCTTTACATAAAAGCAAAGTTTGGTGCTAAGTTTTGCTTAGTTAATTGATGCTCAGCTCCCTTAAGGTGCAGCACACATCACACTTCAGGTTCTTTAAGAAGGCAGGAAATCTGATTGATGTCAGAGAAGAGCATGTGTCTGCCATGAAACAAAACTTGTTGAGACAGACTTTGACAAGTGGAACATGGAAATTCTTTTGTTCCACGTTTTTTTATATGGCTTCATAAAGCCAAGCTTGCCTGTCAAGAAAGTCAGTGAAGTCTCAAAATGAACATAAGAAGGAAGCCTAAGTGCATTTTTTTTTTTAATCATCATCACTATTGTTTCAATTTACTGAGGAATTACCAGCTACTGCAGGGGCAGCTTTATGATCCACTCCAGTCCCTTTATGCTGCTCTGCTGCCCTGTTTCCTAGCAACTTACTCAAACCTCCCATCACTTCAATTAATTCATGGCCCACTATCTCCACACCCATTACTCACAGGGGTACGTATCAAAACTGACAAGAGCAAACCACATAAGTTATTAATAAGACTCTGACACTTCAAATCTACATTACAACTACAAGCCACTCTAACAATACATTTAAAGCAGCCCCTTCTCTCTCCTTCCTCTCCTGCGTGATGAATAAAGGCCTCTAAAGCAATACAACTATTTTTCACAAACAGCATAAGGGGGCAGCTTGACATGGGAAGAGGTTTCTTAATTATTTTTTTTTTTAAAGTAGTCAAGGCAACAAGACTTCTTAATGTTAGTGACTCAAGCTAGAATATCCAAGAAAAGCCTCCCTCAGAGAGCAGAATACAAACAATAAGTATTCAGAGATAGGCATGAATTTTTTAAGTGCAATAAGATTAACACTTTGATCTTGCTCTCATTACCTTTACTATCATTTTCAGCTGAACGTATTCAAAGACATCTCTCGTGATTAGCCACATGGGTAAATGCAATGCTAACCTCAAGCTTTTACTAAAATCCACAGTATTTACCCACCTGAAAAAACTTTTAAGTTCTGAAATTTCAGCATCAGATTTGAGTTGACTAATTAAGTTTACTACTTTATCTGTAGAGCTTTGAAAATGCCTAAAATGATTTGTGTACACAATTTTTGGACAAATAAGAGCTTTGCCACATTAGATATTCTTTTGTTCACATGCCATTTGGAAGTCACAATGGCTAGTATAAAAGCTGTGTCCTATGGAAGCTAAAGCTGGGAAGGCAGGCTTGATAATTGCAAACAGACTCTCATCAGAGTCTCAAAAAGTGCATTTCTGCATGGGAATAAGCAAGAGTTTATTCCAAAAACTGCAGGCTTATGAACCAGGGTGTCTGAAGTTGTCGAGTTTCACACATTTCAAAGGCTGCACTGGAGTTTTGCTGCTGCTGCTCCAGGATTCCAGTGCTGAATTAGATTCAGCAGGACAATAGAAGCATTTCTTTTACTAAGATGCAGGCAAGCTCAGGAAACTTCTCCCAGAGCCCCCACCCCCTAAACCCACCCTCTACAGACAGATTTCCCTTCCCAGCCCTATAAAGAGAGGGGCTGTTAAAAGGAACATGTTCAGTTTTCACACCATTTTATACATATCTTCAGATTCAAGGCACTCAAATTACTGAGAGTAGAGTCAGGGGCTAGTTAAAAAAAAAAAAATCCTTGATGTACCTGACTTTTCAGAAAAAAGTCAAAATCTGCAACACAAGCACTACAGCCATTGGCAGAGCTTCAAATACCTCAGATTTTTACAAAGCCCTTTATCCCTTTGATGGCATATTTGATAACAGTTTTATCTCATTTCATGTTCAGAAAAAAAGAAAGAGAAAGAGAAAGAAAGAAAGGACGGACTTGTACTTCCAACAGAGAATACTTTTGTTAACTCTGCTATTGTACTTTGTAATACTATCGCCTTAAAAACGGAACCTTAATTTCTCCCTTGTGCCTCTTCAGCCCTCAATATTCCAGAAGTCACAACTGACAGAGAAGGCAGGTAGGAGGCAGCACAGGACACTTCAAGAACACATGGCTGCCTGCAGCACTTGGCTGCAGGACTACAAAGTGGGTGTCTACACCACAACTGGAGAAGGAATGCTTTTGGGGCGGGTTTTCCCCCCCCCAAATTAAAAAAGTCCAGGCCCTCCCAGCAACCAGTCCTTATCTGACTAGGATGGGCCAAGCTTCGGAGGGAGCAGCATCTACCCATGTTTGCACCTCAGCAGCAGGGACAGTGGCAGAGGAAAGGAAACAGGATTCACCCTTCCCCTGGCGCAGGCACGGGTCCTCCTCCCCTTGCAAAAATGACCTTAGGCATCCAGGTTAGGATGACTGGATTGAAAAAACTGCTGAGCATCGACATATCCCAAGGCAGTTGGTGGGAAACTGTCTGCTCAGCACCTTTGGAGAAGGGGTGTGTGGAGGGAAACAGTTTTGTTTCCTAGGTGATCTCTAAATATTAAAGTTTTAGGAGCAGAAATTTGGGAGCTTTCGGCGTTTGTACCGCAACATCCCAGAGCCACTTCAAAAGTCAAACTGTTGCTGCACACAGGAGTCGCCCGGGTCAGTCACCCTCAGTTTTTGCTCGCCTGCACACAGCACTGCCGGGCACAAAAACAGGGCACCTCCTGCCATCCAGGGCCATGGCACTCCTCCATGTCCACAGAGCCTGCATGTGTGTGTGGCCCAGGTGATGGCCATTTTGGAAAGGTGGTCCTCAGTTTCTGTGCAGGGAATTGAGCTCTCCTCTGCAGAGCTGGCCACCAAAGCTTCAACCCTCCTGAGCACCCCAGAAGAAACAAGCAGCACTGATGTCTAAGTAAGCAAGTCTTTCCACAGCCAACAACAAAGAAGGATCACTGATGAAGGATGGGGTCACCCATCCTCCATCTCTCTGCTCTGCAGGGCTGACCAGCATTTACTAGAGTGGACAACACTGGAAGAGTGCCTGGCACAGAGTCCCACCTCCCTGAGCCACAAAGTTTTGCACACAACTAGAGGGAAGCAGAATCTGTGGACCACAGAGACAGGTAGCCAGGAAAGGTGTGCTGTGGGGAGGAGTGAGCAAACTGGACCAAAAGCTAAGGCCAGGCTTTTCTCAGTCTTTACCTTCTAGAGTCTGCAAGTACCACAAAACACAGTCAGCTTCCCAGGGAAGCTGGCAACTACTTCACCAAGAGCAGCACCAGCAGCTCCCATCCACACCGCACAGTGCGGGGAGATTTCCCCTTGGGAGAAGCAGGAAGCTTTCCCAAACACGCTCCAGGGAAGGAGGCCAGCTATGACACACACTTTTCACACGGGATCCCTCTACAGCCCCTAACCCACTGCTCTTTTGGCTTAAGCCCAAGACTTCACTGCTTAAGAAAAAAAAGAAAAAAATGAACTTGTGACCTTCTAAGTCTCAAGAGACTTATTCATGCTGTAAAGTGCAGAGATACTGGGTTTGCTTCTCTGACCCATTTAGATCCCCCTCACTGCACATCTGACTTTCAAATTTAACAGGCTGTGCATTGTGAGCCCCAGGGAACAAAAACAAAAACACCACTACATTTTACTCATTTCTGTGCTGCGCATTCCCGACACCCTTGCCAAGATGCCTGTTCCCTCCCCGGTCCCTCTTCCCCTGGCACAAGGAGTTAGAGCTCCAACACTAAGGACATCTCACAGAGCACCGTCCAACAGAGGCAGAGCCACAGCAGGCCACGCAACTCACCGGCCAGGCGAAGCTGAAAGGGATAACGATCCGGTTCTTTTCATTATTCCGGTTGTACTTTAAATTGAAGGTATTTCCTCCGATGACAGGAGTGGATTTGGATCCGAAGCTGCAAGGACCGCCAGCAGTGACCCGCGATTGATACTCCTTCAGGCAAACTTTAAAGTAGGTGTCACACTCGTCTCTGGTGCATATTTTATCTCCTGGGTTTCGGGTGCCATCGCAGCAATTTCCATTTTGCAGTTCACCATTCACATTTTGCATGGATAAGATCTCCAACTCGAACTGTCCCGACGCTAAAGTCACCTGTTAATCCCAAGAAAGAACCGGAGGGGAAAAAAAAAAATAAAACAAAAAAGCAAACAAAAAAAAAGAGAAACAAGAAACAGACAGTTACCTCACTTTTTCCCCCAAACACAATCTACAACAAGTCTGCAGACAGAAGAAAGTAATTTCAAGTGTGCTTTCAAGAAGCACACACGTTCTATTAAAAATAAAACAAAGCCAACCACTCCAAGCTTCTCCCTATCAGACATACATAAATAATCCCAAATAAATAACGCCATTAACCCTAAAAAAGAACCTCAAGTGCCAACTCCGAAAAAACAGGGTGAAGAAGGATTTCAAATCGTTAGGAGATAAAACTAAAGGAAGGCAAGAGTGCCCAGGGGAGGGTAAATCCAATCAAACGATGCAGCTAATAATGCACACCCTGGAAAGGCAACCAGGCGACCCCTCTGCTCCTTCCTGAGCCGGGGCAAGACGCAGACCCTGCTCATTAGTCACCCCGGCAGCGCTGCAATCAGGCTTATTAAAGAAAACCAAAACTAAATTAAAAACGGAGAAAAAAAGGAGAAAACCCCAGTAAACTCGGCGCGGGTAAAACCGCGCGGTTCGCAGTAAGTGCGTTTCTTACTGGCAGGGAAGGCAGCCTCGCAGCAAGGAGCGCTCCGCAGCGCAGCCGGGGCGGCAGCGCCTGCCCGGGACTCCCGCAGCCCTGTCCCGGGAGCCCTGCGGGAAAGCGGCGGGGCCCGGCGGTGCCCGGTACGTACCTTGTCCCGCAGCGCCAGGAGCAGGGTGAGGCTGAGGCTGAGGATGGGGATGGGGCACGCCGCCGCGGCTGCCCGCCGGGGCGCACGCATGCCGCCCGCCCGCCCGCTGCAGCTCGCTCCGCGTCGGCACGGCACGGCACGGGCTGGGCCAGCAGGGAGAGGGAGGAGGAGGAGGAGGTGGAGAAGAAGGAGGTGGAGGAGGAGGAGGCGCCGCCGCTCCTGCCGCCGCCGCCCCGCTCTAATATACCGCGGCGCACCCGCGCCGGACAACGCCGCTTTTCAAGCGCTTTCAATAGCGCCCCGCTCTTCAATGCAAAGCAGCCCGGCCTCCTTTTATCCGCCTTATTCTTTCGCCTCCCCTCTTTTCTTTGCTTTTTCTTTTCTCTCTCTCTCTTTTTTTTGTTGTTGGTTTTTTTTTGTTGTTGTTGTTTTATTATGGCGATGATTATTATTATCCCGATCCTTTTATTTCTTGCGGCGGAGCCCCCGGCCCCCCGGGACACACACACACACTCACTCACACACTCACTCACTCACTCACACACACACACACACACACGCACATGCAGCACACGCACCGCCCCGCAGCCGCCCGCCCGTCTGCGAGCGCCGCCGCCGCTCCGCTTCATCTAGCCCAGGGCGGCGGGCGCAGGCGCCATCCATATGCATGAGGGGAGGGGAGGGCAGGGGGAGGCAGGTACTGCCAGGAGGAGGAGGCATGGCAAGGAGCGGAGCGCGGCGAGCTGCGGGCGGCAGGGGCGGCACCTCCGCCCGAGGGAGGCGGCGTGTCCCGGCTGCCCCGAGGGGTCTGTCGCTCGGGGAGCGCCGCCCCGCAGGTGCTTCCAGCGCTGCCTGGAGCGGGAGGAGCCGCGCCGGGCCGGGCCGGGCCGGGCGCTCCCTCAGCAGGGGCTCCCTCAGCAGGGGCTGCGCGTGCCGGCTCTGCTCCTCGGGGGTGGGTGAAAGAAGAATGAAGACTTTAAGGGTGCTTTTTCGGTGTG